>NW_022046267.1:0-47069 GCF_001654015.2 Drosophila navojoa | reverse complement strand
CTACACGCAGAGAGAGAGAGAGAGAGAGAGAGAAGGGAGGGGGAGGCTTTGATATGTAATTAGAGAGCACTTTGAAACTATCTTACTAGAACTGAAAGATAGACAATGATTTGTTTTTTTTTCATATCTCTCAGGTGAATCCATTTCTAACTAAGAAACTGAGTGAGAAATTATTAGGATAAGTAGATAAGTAATACGTGCGCTATAGTAAATAATTATGAAAAATATAATTTGTCACTTTTAACAAAATGTTTATATTATTATTTTTATAGCAAAGTTTTAAAATTATAAAGAATTTTCCAATTAACAGAATATGTTTAGCGTAATAATAGTAATCCAACAATACCAGCCTTAACTTAACTCCCATATAAGAGTTACCAATAATGCGTACAATTAATTTATTATGCCAACTCTCAGCTACTAGCACGAAGTTCCTCAATCCCTAATCTGCTCAGCGTAAGTTCCATCGGTCCATCGTTCCATCTTGTGCCATCAGCCCGAGGCGAATAACGGCGTCTATAATGGATGCGGGCGTCTATTTAAGGATTAAGCTGAATAATTACATGTGAATAAAAGTGAACGCGTCCAATAGACGGAACGATAACAGGCGTGTCGTAACTCTCGAACAGCTGGATCCAATTAATCCACTAGCTACGAGGCAATACAATTGGAATAGGTACAATTGAAACACGGATTTGTTTTTAATTCAACTGATCCATTAATATACATTGATGTTGTATGATTGATAGCTATAGTTATTGGAATCTCGGACATTATGTTAGGGTAGTTCTCGGGGTAAAGCACAAGTGTTCTCGCTGGCATTACCATTAGGCATCATATTCTCATCATCATCAACATTATCATCATCATTATTATTATTAGCATTGCTATCCAATGTCATCGTCCGGACATTGCATATAGATTTGTATATCCAGTCTATAGCTGAGCTGCTCGAGCCGACGTCGAGCGATCGGATCTCATTTGACATCGAGAGTGCGCTGGAACATGTGCATGGCCAACGAGCGCAATCCCTCGCTGACAATGGGCACGTTGCGTGGAAAATCACATTCGCGCGCGGGCAGGCCGCATAGCTGGCGTCGCAGGCGCAAATCCTGGCGTGAGCTCAGCGCCCGACTGCCCGGCCCACATACGTTGCCGACCAGACGCTGGCGCTCGGCGGCGGCGCTGCGCAGGCCCATCTGGACACAGGCCAGCGGCTCCACATGCTCGGTGTCCAGCAATTCGCGATAGTCGTGCGCCGGCGTCGTCTTGCCCGTCTCGGCCGTGTCGTGTTCCGGCTCTGTCTTGACTAACGCCTGATTCTGCTGCGCCATTTGCTCCTCCAGCAGCAGCTGCTGTCGCGATTCCTCAATTATTTGCCGTGCATATTTCGCGCCAGCCATGCCAAAGCTGATGCCCATATCGAGCAGCACACGATGCGGCTGCCATCGCTGTTTGGCCGATGTGTTGCGATCGGCGCCCTGCTGTGCCGCATGCTCCGTTGCCTGCTGACGCGTCTCCGCGATTAAGCCCTGCCAGTCGACGCCCAAAGCATCACCAATGCCTGTAAAGCAAAGTGCATGAATTAAATTTGTGCTGTCATCCTGCATCCAACATTTGCTTGGAAGGCAGAGGATTTATTCATCCATTTTTATCTTAGAGTTCTTGCAGTTGCAGTCTTGTCTCTTACCCTTGTGCCTCGCGTCCTCTTCCAACTCGCCATCGGATATCTCCTCAAAGTCCAGCACCTCGTCCACGTCCTCGTTCTTAATGTTTGTCTGCGACTGACTCTGTGACTGGGACTGAGGCTGCATTTCGCCTTTGATGTGCTCGTCACTGTTGGACAGCGCATCAGCGGACAGCTCCTGGGTGCCAGCCAGTGCGCCCTCCAGCTGCAGCTCGCTCTTGGGCTTCACCTTATCCGTTTTGTTCAGTATATCGTCGTCACTGTCGCTGATCTCGCTCAGTTCGCCGTTGGGCTTTGGCTCCTCTTTCAGCTGACGCAGGGAGGTCTCCATGCCCGCGGCCTGCTCTGCTGCCGGCTCACTGGCTCCGGTGGTTTGACCGGCCTCTGGCACGTCAACGGAATCCTCGGACGCATCCTCCTGCTTAATGTTTGGCAACTTGCTAACCTGTGCCAAGATACCCGGATTGGTGGTGGCATTGGCTGCGCTCTGTGCGGCTGCCTTGGCTGCGGCCACGGCTGTGGTGGCCGCCGCTACGGCGCTGGCCTGCGCCGCGGCATTGCTTGGCTTGGGCTGGGCATGGGCCGCTGTCTGGGCTGTGGACGCCGTTGCAGCTGCTGCTGTGGGCGGTAGATGTGGGTGCTTCTTGAGAAATGTGTTGCCTCCCATGCCGGCGCCTCCGCCATAGGGTAGGCGCTTGTGCGGAAAGCCACGCGTGCTGCCGCCGCCGCTGCCATGATAGCCACCGGGCGGCTGCACCGGCAGTGTCATTAGAGGCGGTGGATGTGATCTGTAGCCGCGCTCGCCATGCTCATGACCGTGCGACGGTGCACCGCCACCACGTCGGAAACCGCGTCCACCACCCCGCTCGCCGCGTGCATGCACATGATGATGCGGCGAGGATGACGCCGGGTGATGAGGCGGCTGCACCTCGCCGCCGTTGCCATTGCTGCGACCGAAGCTCGGCTCATCGTTGTCGCGCCAGTCATTGTTGGGTTGCTGCCAGGGGCGTGGCTTGTCGCGCTGATCGTGCTCAAGCCAGGCTGGCTCATTCTTGACCCCACCAACGTTGCCGTCGCCGCACTCTTCGCGTTCATCGGCATCCCAGTCGGGCTCCGAGGCGGAATGATGCTGCTGCTTGCCCGGCTGCTGGCTCGATGGTTTCGGCCTCTTGGGGCCACCCACGAAACCGGCGGCACGTCCAGGTGTGCCGCTGCCACTGGCGCCACCGCCGCCGCCGCTATTCCCGCCCCCACCGCCGTTATCCTCATCCCAGTCGCGCTCCCATTCGGCACGATAATCGCCGCGTGAAGGCAAACGCTCGCGCTCCCGCTCTCTGTTCCGCTCACGTTCGCGTAGCATGCGCTCCCGCTCCTCGGCATAGAGTGCATCATCGGCGTCCAACTCCCGATAGTCGCGTAGGTCGCGCGCCTCTAGCCACGCCTCTCGATCCCTAGAGTAGCGCGCATCCATATACGCCCGCTTATAGGCCCTGCAACAAAAGAATTGCGTAAAATTAGGATCCGGCATGCGAAGGTTCTGGGATGAATGAGAACTGAGTGGAAGAGACTAAGTCTCATTCTTGCAAACTAGATTCTAGATTCTCAACCCGATTAGAAAAGGCTTTCTTCGGGTCAATTTCTGTGCATGGGCAATCGTCATATACAATATATAGTTACCGCTCTCGCTCCTCCTCCGAGTAGAGATCGCGCGGATCTCGTAGACGTGGTGGATAGTGGTCGGGCAAGGGGCTGAGCTCGCGACGCCTTTGATCTCCGTAGCGTCGCATCTCGCTGATCAGGCCATGGCGCTCGGCCTCGATCAGCTCCTGTTCGCGCTCGTAGACGTCCAAGTCGCGCTTGTCGCGCACATGACGACCAGCTCGATCCACGGTCTCCAGCGAACGCTCGCGACTGCCGTATGGCATGGCCAATTCCATGTCGCGTACACCGGGCGCACCATACGGTTTCTTGCCGTCCTCCTCCTCCTGGCGACGCAGCTTCTCGCGGGCCAAGCGCTCTCGCTCCCGCTGCCGCTCTTGGCAGCGCGCCAGCGCCTCGGCTCGCTCCTTGTCACGAGCAGCTTCACGCTCGGCACGCTCTCGTTCACGATCGCGGCGATCTCGTTCCCGTTCACGCAGCGATAGGTCATCGTGGCGTTGTAGCTTGTGCTCGTGCCGCTGCCTTTCGTGCTCCCGCTCTACGCGTTCGCGCTCCCTCTCTCTTTCGCGCTCTATGCGCTCGCGCTCGCGTTCTCTTTCTCGCTCACGCTCTAGCGACGGAGTGCGTCCGCGCGTTCGTGTCTGAATAATGATCTTCTCGCGTGACATGAGCTGATGATGCATTCGGGCGGTGGGCGTGCCATTCGGTCCCAAGCTCGAGCCGGGACCTGGACTCTTTTGCCGCTTGCCCACCACGTCCTGATGTATGCGTATTTTGGTGGTGGTCGTGGTGCTGGAGGCGCCAGTAGGGGATCGACTGCTGCCCAAGCGATGGTGATCCCGATCGCGCTCCCGCTCCCGTTCCCTATGCACACTCCGCAGCTTTTCGCGCTCCCGTTCTCGCTGCTCTTTGCTGGCCACACGCAAATGCTTGCGCTCCGCCAGCTTCTTGAGTTTCGCCTGTGTGGCCGGGGACAGGGCGCGATGCCCGTGTCCACTTAGCGCAGCAGCTGCTCGCTTCTTCAGGCGCGCCTCCTTCAGTTTGCGCTTTATATGATTGCGCTTTGCAACTAGTTTCTTCTGAACATGATCTCGGTCCCGGTCACGATCGCGCTCCCGGTCCCGCTTGTCGCGCTTCCGCCGCTCGTCTCCCGATGATGTGCTGCCCGTACGACGCGAGCTCTTCTTTTTCCGGTGATGACGCTCGGCTGCACGCTGATGCGGATGGGCATGACCATGGTGGTCCCGCTCGCTGTCCGAGCTGCTGTACGAACTACTGCCGCTGTCTGTGTCTGTGCTTGAGCTGTCGCTGCTCGAATGTGTGTGCCGTGACTTTTTATACCGACGCAATTGCTCTTTTGCTTTTTTTTCCATCTCCATCGAAATGCACTTCAAGAGTAAAACACACTTTCTTTACTGCCCAATTCTCGTGCTTTCGCCGCTTTGATTATTATTCTTTCGGCTGCACTATTTATGATGTTTATGTTTATTGGTTGGCGTCGTTTATATTTTATTTTTTTTGTTTGTAGATAGAATTTGTCAGCTTATTTATTTTTCTAATCTAGAATTGCATTGTGGGTAAGTTATCGATATATTTTTACAGCTCTGCCGATGCGTTGGCAAAGTTGTGCGCAATTGCCAACAGGTGTCGCCCTAGTGCGCACAAAACAATGGCGCCAAATTGTATGCATATTCGAAATTACTGTGAAAAATTTGGTAACTTATTTAAAATTTCTTATATGATATTGATATAGAAAGAAAACCTCTTCTTCAAGGCTACGCATTTGGTCAACCAGATCATATGATTATATTTACATACAGAATATTGATATAAAAGAAACAACATACTCTTCGAGGCCTCGCATTTGGTCACCCATACTTTATGCTTATATTTACTTTTACAATATTGATATAAAAGATTTAGATAAAGAAACGTTTGGTCATTCAAATGTTGACATTTTATTTTTATATTTACTTATTAATATTGGTATAGAAGGAACATCTTTGAGGCCAAACTTATAATACTTCTTTTTTTTCTAAAGTTTACTTCTTGGCCGAGGCTTATAACTAACAGTAGGCTGTAATTGGCAAAAAAAAAAAAAAAAAAAAAAGAATATAAGTAAGAACATCTTTAGACTTGAGGCACTTGGATTATTCGTAGTTAAAGGTTTACATAATAATAGCTACAGCTTGAAGATTTAATATGCATTATGCAAAATATTCCTCGATGTTTCATTTCGATGAGTGCTCTGGGGTATTTTTTTTTTTTTTTTTGCTGCGCTCACTTGGTTCCTTCTGTGTGTGCTTTTAAGTGGTGAATGCAGATTGGTTCAGCTCATGCCAAAGACTGTGTTAATGATAAAAGAACAATAACAACTGCAATTTATGGAAGGGCCAAGCCGGCGTTCAGTTGCTCTCTCTTGTTAAAGCTTGCGGAGTTTCTCAGGCGCAACAACTGGATTATCGCGGCGTATCTCGGTGGCGCCCATTTCACGATAGTCGAAGGTGCATTCATGGCGATCGCTATAGCGATGGAATGCACAATAGGTGCCACCGCAACGGCAAGGGAATCCGCCGGTCAGACCAAATTTCTTGCCACACTTGTCGCAGCCCTTCTTGCTCGGCTGCTCCTGAGCCTGACCATTGCCACTGTCATCAGCTGATGGAGCCGCTGCCTGCTCTGACTCACCGCCAGACGGTTGCTGATTGCCGCCCTCCTCCTGCTCATCCACTGGCTGGTGCTGCAATATGTCGGGTGCAGCATTGCCTACTTGCTCATCTGTTAGATCTTCGACGCATATGGACAGAGGGCTCAGTGCCGCCCCGGTACCTGGTGTCATATCCAACGGTGCCCTTCCATCCATTCTCTTTGACTTGATCGTGCGCGCGGTGTTGCCATCAGTTGAGATTGACTCAGTTGTGCCCCCCTTCGCATTAGCAAAATCGCGGATTTTTCCATTATCCATCTTAACCGGGTTTTCAGATTCGATTGTCAAAGCCTTCAGTATAATTTTAGTTGAATTTTGCTGCCCAAGTCTACTACGACTTCCAAGTGTCTGAACAGCCAGCAGATGAATGTGCATTTAAGCTACACAAAGCCAAAAAATCAGTTAGTTATGGAACAACTGCTACCAGCCCGGCCCCTAACAATTTATCGATTATCGAATTTGTTGTACTTATTTCTAGTTAGATCAAATAACACTGGATTTTCCAAATGTTTTCGTTCACTGCTCGACTACCCAAACGATTAACCAACACCAAAAAGCCAAACATCTTTTTATCATGAATCGTACTAGCTAAATATGTATGTATGTCTGTATGTATGTAGTCCCAATCACCTAATTATTGCGCCCCTTATCGCCAGTCTAGGCGTTGCCATTGATGACGTCCTGCATGTGGTGGCGATACCAATCGCCGACCGTGGTGCGCAGCACACAGACAAAGGCGCCGTAGCACCAGTCCAGCGCCGTTCTGGCCGAGCGACGAGCATGCGCATTGCAGCCATTGATGGCCGGCACGGTTTGCTCCAGATTCAGACGCCGCGGGCCGCCAAAGCTCTCGACAATGCGCATCGGATCGAAGCCGGTGCCATCGTGCCACAGCTGTAGGCGCGTCCAGAAGCAATAGACATAGCGATGCACATAGGGCACATTGCTATACTGCTGTCTGTCCAGGGCCAGGCGCTGGTTCGGGCTGATCCGCTCGCTGCGGAAGCATTGATCTCGAGCACGTAGCATGGCCAGCGATTGGGCGGATCTGGCTGATGGAGTGGGTGATGGCGATGGCGGGGACGGTGGCGGCAGGGCCGACGGGCCGCAGTTAGCCAGTAGCGATAGCTGTAATTGTTCAATGGGCAATTGGAATTATCGTGTTATCGATAACATGACGAGCGAACCGATTCCTAAAGAATCGCACGTGCAATTTCAAAGTTAATTGCGCTTAAACAGGTTTTATTTTAGCATACAATCTGAGCATTTAAATAAGTTAAGCTAAATTGTAAATTGCACATGAACCACTTCTAATTGCGAGACTCAGATACGTACAGTCACAGTTAAAAGTCTTTGCACAACACGTAATTGTTCTTTGTTCAGTGAGTGACGCAACAGTTTTTTTTCTTTGCCAAGGTTTTTTATCAGCAAAGTTTTGACTAGGTCTGTCCTGATGTACTTGTTGCAGTGCCTCAAGTAGCCTCCGTCTAGGCTTAATTGAGCTAATGACTCACCAGCAGCGGCATCAAGATCAACAATCGCTCGAATGTCATCTTGGGTCCACCTATAGAGCGGCACTGAGCGACATCTGGATAATCGCATACAGCATCTTTGAATTTCTGATTGCGCTTATCAAGCTGAGCTGATCGGCGTTGATAGCCATAGCCATTGCCTTTGCCATAGCCATAGCCATTGCCATTGCCATTGTCATTACCATTGCCACTGTGATTGTTATTGCTAGCCACACTCATGCCGCCCAACCACCCACCAGAAGATCGACTGCAGCAGGAATGACGTCAGCAAATTGGCATTTGGCACGTTACGTACGTAGTTGAAGCCAGAACCGTATCCAGTTGGGTAGGCAATCGAATTGGATTGGCAGTCACAGCTGCCGTTCGTCATCTGTTTTATGTTAACACATAAGTCGGGCATATAATAAGTATTCACAATCTTTCTCTATCTCTGTGTGTGTGTGTGTGTGTGTAGATAGATGATCACTTATGTATGTAGATCATGTGCATATGGAACGCAGCGGCAACATTTTTGTAAGATTCCACACTTGTACTCGCTTGTAAACAATATTTTCGTTTCACTTCTCCTCTGCCCCCTTTTCTTTACATGTACATATAAATATATATATATATATATGTATATGTATATACATATATTTTGTATTTGATATTTTTGGGTGATCTTGCAAATGGCGCAGAATCTAAAAATCCATATCCAAATCGAATTCCCCAGCCCCCCATCACATCGAATAGCAAATCAAATTGAATTCGATTCGACAGGCAACCGAAACGAGCGCATTAAAATTGATTGCGTTTAAGTATATTAAAATCGTATAGAACTTTAGAGCAAATCTCCAAGGCTGCTGGGCCCGGCCTGCCATCTGGACGTGATCATCATGTGCTCCTCTCCGTTCCCTCTGTCTGCAATTATTGCTAACATTTTGCTGCAATGTTTTCTCGAAATTCCCATGGCATTTAGCATTGCAAGATCAGTCAGTTACAAATGCGGAAATACTATATATGATATAATATATGTACAACATCCACATACATATGTACCATAGGATCTAATGAAATATCATCATATTCATGCATATATTTATACTCTGAGATATATTGATATATTATATATTACCTTGATTTCCCTGAAAGGCCGGGATCTGTTCAACTCCAACAGATATACACATGTACATATATGTACATATGTATGTATTTATCTGTATCTACATATTAATCAAGCGGATTCCAAAGGGGTATCTTTAAATGTATTTTTAGTTGGTCTTAAACAAATATTCTTAAGACTTCTCTATTATATTGTACACGCATCATCCATCTAGTTATTCATCCATTTGGACTTCTAAAACTAATTATATATTGACTTATTTAGAAGTACTTACTAAGTGCCCATACAGTCACTTGGTTACCTACTTAGTAATAGCTAATTAAAATTTAAAAAAAACAAACGGGGAAGTTTTTTTCTCCAACTTTTTGTTTTTGTACATATGCTCTGTGTCCCGTTGAAAATGGGTAGATGACGGCATCCATAAGCCATGTATTTTCTTGGGCAGCATGAGGAGTTTTAGCACCACAAATATTGGTAATTACGTCTTTGTAGAAAATAAGGTATGCCACAATTCAATTCCAATAGTCAAGCCCATGAACGCAGTTACACAGCCTGTACGCCTCTCAAGAATAATCCATTACAAGTGCAGCCCGAGCGCAGCCTCAGCACAAACAAAATACAGCCCGGTTGCACCTAAACGCCGCCTAAACGCTGCCTGAGCGCTCGGACTGCGCAGTCGGAGACCAAGCAAAACCTAGCCACACTGCAGTCTAAGCACAACACAAGAGCAGCTTACACGCAGTCCAACTGCAGTCCGAGCAGCTCAGCTCAGCGCAAATACAGCCCAAACACAACCCAAGAGCAGCCTGAGCACAGCTTAAGAACAATACAAGAAAAGCGCAGCCTCAAGGCCTCAGTGTAGTCCAACCAAAGCTCGATTACACTCCGAGCACAACCTTAGCTCAGCCTAAACACAGCCGAAGCGCAGCCCGAGCGCAGGCTAAACACAACCCGAGAGCAGCCTGACCGAAACCCGAGCGCAGCCTGAGCGCAGCCTGAACACAACCCGAGAGCAGCCCGAGCGCAGCCTGAGCGCAGCCTGAGCACAACCCGAGAGCAGCCCGAGCGAAGCCCAAGAGCAGCCTGAGAGGAGGCTCAATGCTGCCTGTGCGCTGCCTCAGTCGCTCAGTCGCAGTCGCTGTGTAAGCTGCGTGTGAGCTTTTGACGAGTGAAGTAACAGCTCTTCCAGACTGAGAGTTCACTTTATTTGCTAGCCTGAGCGCTGCCTCAGTCGCAGTCGCTGTGTAAGCTGCGTGTGAGCTTTTGACGAGTGAAGTAACAGCTCTTCCAGTCTGAGAGCTCACGATATTTGCTAGTCGCATATAGCCGATGCGAGCTTTTTCAGTTGACTTAACTTATCTTATTTACAATATTAATTATTTGCAAGTCATATGTTCCAAGTGTATTCAAATGTAATGGAGCAACAAGAGACAAGAATATTTCTATCACTTTACATGACGCATAAGTACTTACACACACGCACACACATGCAAACGGTGGTTGACTGTGTGTGAGCAGTGCCTGCAACGGGTGGGGAGGGATTAGGAGAGGCAGCTTGTGATATGTGAATGTCAACTCAACGCCAAATTTGCCGCCATCAACTGACGTCGCCGTCGGCGTCGTGACAAAGTCGCGCAAATATTTTAATTGCAATTTTTTTTGCGAGTGGTCGCCGTGTTGGTCGCATCGCATCGCATCGCATCGCATTTTCCTACCTTAAAATTATAAGTTAAATTAACAATTTTTAATTGACTCTGAAAATTAAAACAGCAACACGACGAGAGCTGCAGTCAAAATTTTGCGCCTTTTTTTTTCAGCAAATTTTCATAGATATTTTGTGCAATAAATTGCAAAATATTATTTTAGATTTCATATACCCTAATAAAACAAGGGAATTAAACACTAAAATGGCTATATGAACTAGCCTCAAAATAAGCAAAATATTGTTATAGGAAAGTCGAAATAAAAATGATTTATGAGGCAGCTAAGTGACAGTGGCCGAGGGATATGGCGAAGACAAGCAAATGTTTGTGCGTGTGTATGTGTGTGTAAATATACATACATATGCTCGAATTGGTATACAATTTTGTATATTATTTAAAATACATATGTAGTTTTTGTTTATTTACAAGCTTTAAATTAAAGTCGAAGCTGGTTAAAATTCGCTTGTCCTTACAGGGTATCTTGTAGTTGAGCTGTGCTGTTGTTAATGCTTCTTTAAGGTTATAAATGCAATTTGTATGTATGTAATTTATATTTTGCTACAACTATTTTTAATATTATTCCCCTTACAGGGTGTCTAGTCGTTGAGCTCAAAATAATAATATTTAGTTGGAGTTGTATGAATATACATATATGTAAATTATATGTATTTTATATTTATCGATTTGGCATATAAAGTACTTACAGGGTATCTGACAGTTGAGCTATGCTGGCAAGGATTTTACTTTTTGTCTTTAGGCATTTACAGCAATTTGCTGCAGTCGACCCACGCGGCGTATGAATGGACAGATGTGTGTGTGTGTGTGTGAGTGTGTGAGCATTGAGTCCATGCTTGTATTTGTCATACATGTTTGTATATATATTTATATATGTATTTTTTTTTCTTAGACTATTTTTTGTACATTTCAGCAGCGGAAGCAGCGCTGAGCACATGACACTGAGCAGAGGCTGCAAGTGAATGCAAGTGGATGCCAAGTGGACGCCAAGTGGATGGCAAGTGGAGTGGACTGCTCAGTGCTTGGCGAGCTGGAGAGCGGAAGCGGAGTCTGGCTAGGAGCTGTTGCCGTTATTAGGGCGACAATTTTTGACATGGCCGCTGACATGGCGATGGCAATGCCGATGGTGATCTCGATCTCGATCTCGATCGCGATGGCGTCAAATTTTCAATGGTCAACGGCGCGTAGCGCGGAACGCGTGAAAGCGCCAACAATTTGCACTTGTTGTTTTCGGCATGGCAAGGCAAGGCAAGGCAGAAACTGTGCCAGGCATTTGCGGTTTTTCAATTTGATTACATATTATTATAATATTATTATGCATACACATATTTCGCCCGTAGACTAGCAATTAATAATAGCAGCCGCAGCAGCAGCAGCAGCGGGTCGTTCGCTTGATTTGCTTGGCATTTAATTCAATTTTATTAAATTAAAGTTGATGTTGTTGTTGTTGTTATTGTTGCTGCTGGCACTAGTAGCCGGCAACGGAAATCTTGCGCATTGGCAACACATTCAGCCAGCCAATTGGCTGTCTACACTGCCGCCACCTGACCAACCTGATGACGTGAACGTCAGGCATCATCTGCCTCTGGGCGGAGTGCTAGGGGTGGGGCTGGCGCTGGGGCTGGGGCTGGGCACAGCTGCAACGGAGCCAAAGCATGATGAGACGGTGTCAACATGGGCGTGTTGTTAGTCAATTGTCATGTTGTTCTCGATCACAAAATCTAAAAACAATTTCCCATTATTTGCCAAAACATTCCGAATTTTGGGTCTCTTCACATGATTACCCATTGCAAATGTAGATGCAGCCCATGTAGACCTATTTCTATATTTCATACAATTATTATCCTAGCCTGTGAGAGTCTGTTTATATACATATGTATATTCTTAGTTTTAGCCAAGTTTGACCAAATCCTACTTTGCTCTATTATACTTAATACTAATTTTTTATAGAGCTACACTAGAAACACTTTTCTGTGTCTTCTTTACGTCGTCGCGGAAGCATCCGAGTCTAGACAGCAGCTGTGTTTTATATTTTATATAGCATTGAGTGTTTCCTGGATGTCAGTTCCGGCAAAGGCAATTATATTCAACCTTCTTCTGCTCAGCCGATCCATTCCATGAGGTCAGCTCCAGCCTCTGTCTCATTACACCTAGGGCAACTCGAGCTGTCTCTAACTGGGAAAAGGTTTGTCATGTTCTATGCTTTCACTCTCACCCTTAGATAGCTCCCGCGCAACTTCAGTTGATATTTGAGGTGCCGCAGTTGATATTTGGTATCATGCTCTAGTAATCTGTGCCGTATAGGCACTCGATCAAGTAAATCAGTTGCATTTAACTACAGAGCCTTATCAGTATAATATAATAGATAATATTTAATAATAATAATCCAATATAACTCTGTTTACTTATATGATACAGTGCCACCTAGAGTGTTACTTGATCAAAATCCAAAAGCCTAAGGTCACATAAAGATTTGTGAGCAGATCTCAAAGCCAGTCGAGTTATTTTCAATAATTGACGCTTAGGCGCTATGATTTCTGACCTCCTTGGCTTCGTTGGGACAGTCAAAGGTCACCTCCACGCCATTGGGCAGCCAGTTTCTGCTCCAGATTTCCACATCGCACACTTTCGTCTCTTTATTGGTATCGATCAGCTCCACCTTATATCTGTTCAATGTGCCAGTGACGACCTGGGTGCTAGCCGATAGAATCCTTGAGACACTATATGCAAGGTAAAGAGAAAAACAAAAGTTATTTGCTTTTAGAGAGTTCAATTTAGAGAACCCGGGTCTATAGTAGCTTACCGATAGTAGGGCCCAGTGCCAGCCGCCAGCTTAGTGAGGGAGCTCTCCAAAGTCGCCCTCGACTCCTCCAAATCGTCGCCGCTTAGCTCGCGCGGTGCACCAAATCCCTGGGGATTGCCGCTGACCAGCGCAACTGCCGCACAGACCAACAAAATCTTTGCCACAAACATATCCCTCTCCAAATGTCAAATCCAGACTGAGTGCGAGCACCGCGAACTGCAATCGATTTATATGGCATCGGTCACCGCAATCAGTCGGAGTCTTATCAGCGATTCACCTATGAAACTTGATGAGCGCTTGACCCTAATCTCTCTTCAAACTACATACATATATATGTATATTATATGATAATAAATGTATACATACACAGTAATTACATATGTATATGTAACTGGAAAGATTCCAATTGGCAAATATCCCCTGTATGTCTGATTGCTAGAGATATGGCCTGATCACCAATGTCGCTAAGGGGGGTGTGACACCAGCCCCAAGTTTTTTCAGAGTCGGCAATCTGTTTAAAATGAATCGGCAGAGCAATCGCAGCTTTGTGAACTTTATTTGATTTTATTGAATTCCGTAATATGCCATTAGTGCTTTCGGAAATTAGAATATTGATAAGTCCAATAACGTATATATGTATGTACATATATTAATCTACCTGTAAGATCTTCATGCCGCTGTCAAAGAAGAAGAGAGGAAAACAAGAATCACCTCCCATTATCAAAGGTCTCGCTACGCCCCTGAGTTTGATTTAGTTATCCTCTGAACAAACGATATTCCGTCGATCAGTTGATCTTCTAAGATAGCATTATGTTCTCATCTAATTTATAGTTGCATGTCAAATGTTGCTCAAAAGCTTAAGGTTCACATGATTGATTAGAGATTAGAATTTATGTAAAATGAAAAGCAACGTAACATTGAATATTGACAACAGGGACTTGAGTAGGTATGTGCTTAGGATATTTACTACTTTCACTTTCATATTGTAATAGAAACATTAATGATAAATCATTCAGCAAATGTCTATATTATCTGAATCTAAAGACAATTCTAAAGATCGAATAAATTCAACAGACAAAGCACAGTTTTGACTACCTGTTCAATTTCCCAGTCGGTTAGATTAAGAGATCTCGAGCTGTTCCGAATGAGTACAAAGGAATCCAGTAATCATATTCAGCTATTCGGCTTTTGGTTACCTACACATGTATGTAGTTGGCTGTTACTGAAGTCCATGAATTGCGCACAGAGAGACGAAAGAACCAAGTGAGTTTATTGCAAAACCCAATTTGTGATCCTTATTTTGCATATCTGTTGAATTTGGAAACCAACGAGAGTTCGTTGAGGTACTTAGGTGTCAGCGCAGTGCCATTGCGCAGCCTCGAACTGTTATAGACTATAACCTCATCTGATATAGTAGATCTGAACTTTGTCTGGTTGTTGCGTTCTCTCTTTAGAAGCGATGTCAGGACAGCGAGGCACTCATCCAACGTCCGATTGATACATATACATTCATACCTCTCATTCAGCTCCGCTCAGCTCGCCAGATGCGCAATGCTCCTGAGAATTTCCACAGACCAACGCAACAGTCGCACAGACCTATACAAGCTTTATCACAAACATATTCCAATTGAAATATCAGACATCAATCTGCAATCAGCATCTCTCAATGTCTTATTGACGTTTCACTTACGATATTTAATAGGCGCTTGACACGATTGCAAGTAGTAATTGTTTTCCTTTATACATACATATGTATATTATAATATTATACCATAATATGTATATAAAAATATGAAAGAACTGATATTTACTGATGTGTATAATCGTCAGCTGTTTGTGTCTCAATTACTTACAGTCGGTTATCGATAAGGGAGAAAAAAGAAAACAATCCAGTTAGGTAAATGAAAGTCCATTTTGTATGTACTTGCATCAGTTTGTAATCTTTATTTTCGATAACTGGCGCTTAGGGGCTATGTTTCCTAACCAACGTGACTTCGTTGGGGCACTCAAAGGTCACCTCGATGCCATTTTCCAGCCATGTCCTGCTCCAGATTTTAACGTCACACACCTTCGTCTGGTTGTTGCTGTCGATCAGCTCCACAGTGTAGCTATCCAATGAGCCAGCAACCACCTGGTGGCTTGCCGATAGAATCTTCGAGATACTACGGGAAGGCCAAGCAAAACAAAGAAATCTTTAGAGAGCTCAGAGCATTTTTGAGGCTATGGCTGCCTACCGGTAGCTGGGTCCTTCGCCAGCTGCCAGCTTCGTGAGAGATTCCTGCAGCGTCAGCTTTGATTGCTCCAATTCAGCTCCGCTTAGCTGGCGAGGTGCGCCAAGCATTTGGGGATTGCCGCTGACCAGGGCAACAGCTGCACAGAGCAATACGATTTTTGCCACAAACATTTTTGGTTACTTCAAATGCCGGTTCCAGACTGAGTATGAGTACGCCGAGCTGGAATCGTTTTATATGGCGTCTGTCGGTGTCTTATCAACGGTCCAAAAATAATTTAGGTCGCGCTTGTACCAAATACTAATCTTTCCTAAAACGACATTTAAATATATGTATTTACATGAATATATATGTATGTACAACTATAGATAGGAAGTCGGACACTACCGACTGCATAATGCTCATTCAAGAGGAGTTCAACAGTTCTACAATCTCTATTTATGTTTAACATATAAGTTTTCTGCATTGACACGCCCACATTAGAAATGTATATATGGGTCAATCCTTTGAAGGAATGTAATTGGAACTAAGGGGCTTAATTTTCAATGAGGAACATAATTGCAGCGTAAGTCCACGCCCACTAAGAGTTCCCATATATCCACTATATGTAAATTTTGTATCTTATGCTCGGATTGCACAAAACTAATATACTCTTTCATTTCATGAGCGACTATGAAATAGTCTGACGATTATGCTTGTCTTTGTTTCATGGGAAATTCTAATTAGACAATTCTAATAAATGGCATTTTATAATTCTATAAATTATATTATATGTTTATTTATTTATTTATTTTTTTTTTTTCACTAAGCTTAATTCTAATATTATGTATACGTAATTAGATCATATTGAGCTAATCGTAAAGGTTCAGATGGATTTTACCCTGAACTCGTCGATTTATGGTAATGTATGTAACAGGCTGAGGGAGGCGTGGCAGATAAAGCCACCAGGATCACTAGCTGAGTTGCTCGAGCCATATCTGTCTGGCCGTACTCTATGAACGCTATGCCCTTATACCTAAAGATATCAGATTTCCCTTGTTGATCCCTGTAAAAAATGCAAAGATCTTAAAAATGAGTTGCTGGGAATCTCTTAGTCGATCAGGCTTGAGCAGAGCACTCTTAATTGTTTCTATCTGAAAATCGCAATTATTGTTTATATATATTTTTTTTTATTTTGTTTATTGTGTTTATATAAGATTCAAAGACCACAGAGGAAGCTCTTAATTAAAATATTCAAGTGCCTAAAGTTCAACATTTTAAATATACATTAAATATATATAATAATATTGTTATACAATATATACTAAAATATTTACACTTAAAAAATATCAATGCTTTAATCTCAACGAAATTATTATTTAGAAATACGGAATAGGAATATTTCTCTTTTATAAATATTATTAAAATCCAAAATAAATAATCATGTAAAAAATCATGCTAATAGGAAACATTCATCATGTACCCATGTACATCCCTTCAAGCTGTTGGAGTCGTAAACCTCATAAATTGCTTTAGCTGGAAGACGCAGTGGCTTCCTCCTCTGGCTGTCATGTCCAATATACGGGGTAATTGTACAGAGATCAGTCGACGGAGACGATTAATTGCGGATCGCATCAAAGTACGGGCACGGGTGTGCAGGCACAACAAACATCTGAACAAGAATGTCAAATGATTTAAGCTTGTCGAGCATGTATTTTGCATATCTCTCTCCCGCTCTCCCGCTCTTCCACTCCCCTTCACTCCAATCGCCCATTCACTTTTGGCGCTCCTCCAGCGAACTGTCAGAAGTGCACAAATCTATGCCCCTATGCCTCGGGCACAGCCACAGCCACAGCCACATCCATTCAACTGGCGGCGCATTCGAGGCATTCGACCGTTTGGGGGTCCGGGCTCGCTTTTGCTGGGAGCCCGTGGCTTATTCATCAATCCATCCAGCCATAGACATCTGCAGCCGTTGCTGTCAGCTAGAACTTGTCGCCCCGTTATTTCATTATATATGTACATATGTATATACATATATATTTATTCACCAGATTTTTGCGCTTAACACTTGTAATCCGTTTCACCTCTTGAGTGTGACGGCGCCAATGGCGATGCCCCCAATAGCAGGCGAGCTGGGGGCGGGGGCGCAACGAATTGGTCGTGGGCGTTGGCGTCGTTCCACTTCTGCTTCAAAGGTGCTTTTCGTTCTCTCTATCTCTGTGTCACTATCTTTCGCTGCCCTCTACATATTTGCCTCCTTTCTTTTGACCACTCTCACTCATTATCTATTCTCAATTATTCTCTCTCTCTCTCGCTCTGTATCTCTCTGACTGTCTTTAATACTCTCTCTCTCTCTCTCTCTCTCTTTTTCCCTGTCACTCTTTCTATATTACTTTGTCTCTAGTTGTCTCCGTCTCTTTCCCTCCTTATCACTCTCTCTCTCTCCCTTTCTCTCTGTCACTTTTTCTCTTTCTTTCTCAGTCCCTCTCTCCTTATTCCTTACCTATCTATTCACGTTAATTCTATCTGATTGTCTCTCTGGTTCTCTCGCTCTCCCTCAATCTCTCAATCTCTCTCTCTCTATCTCTCTCTGTCTCTCTCTCTCCCTCTCCCTTGACCTCTCTTTATCATTATCTCTATCTCTCTCTCATTCTCATTCATTCTCCTTGTCTCCGGCACTCTTCCCTATCTTTCTCCACATCTTTCCTTTAATTCTCTTTCTATCTATCTATCTATCTATCTATATCTATCTCTTCTCTGTTCCTCCTTCTCACTCTGCTGCCCCTTTTCCTTTGTTCAATTGGAAATGTCTTTACACTTGATCACTTTTAGTAGTAACATTAAGACTAACAAGTCATCTTCATCATCAGCCTCATCAGCATCCACATCATCATCATTATGATGAACACAAACATTATCCACTGTTTATCATAATGAGCTGCGGCTGCTTGGCTGGCTCGTCTCTGACCCGACTCGGCACTCGCCTCGTGCCACAAGCCGAAATGCCAAACGAAATGATTCGATTTTCGGACTTTCGGATTTTCGCGCGAAACATTTTCCGACTTTTCACATAAAAATCATGTAAGGCTGGAAAACGGCGACAGTTTGCGAACGGCAGCCGTGAAACTCGTGGCAAGTGGCACAAAACCGAAAAACTTTATCGAGTGTTGGATCTAAAAACAAAATCAAAACTCTATACAAATAGTAAAAAAAAAAAACAAATTTATAAATTTGTAAATTTGAAATTTTCACAATTGGAAATTTGAAATCAAGCGAATTGAGATCTCCAATTCAGATTGAGAGCAAAGCGAAGCGTTTGAACTTTTGGCAACTTTTTTCATTTTTGTTTGGTGGTCTTTCGTGAGATTGTGGTTGAGCGTACTTGAGGCAGGTGTTGAAGTGTTTGACGATCGACAATTGACTATGATTTGCCCGAAGCGCACGTCGGAGCTGCTGGATCTGCATCTGGCGCCGTTCAAGGACAAGGACCCCGCCTGGGAGGTGGGCGTCTCAAAGATCGCCGGCCGCGGCGTGATGGCCACGCGCAATCTGAAGCGCGGCGAGATCATCTTCCAGGATAGCCCGCTCCTGATCGGCCTGGCTGCCCACGAGGAGGACACGCTGAACGCGTGCAGCGTCTGCTTCAAGATGCTGCCCGACACGCGCTTCATGTGCCGCCAGGGCTGCGGCCTGCCCGTCTGCAGTCTGTGCGCCAAAAAGAAGCAGCACAAGACCGACTGCGATATGTTCAAAGCGTGGGGCTCCAACGAGCCGGATGTGGCCAATTCAGTGATCATCCGGCTGCTGTGCGTGGCGCGCGCCATCAATTTGAGCAAAGATCAGCGAGATCTGATCTACTGCCTGCAGGCGAACCTGGACAACAATCATCGCACCGAGGTGCGCAATGCGGCCAAGTGCTTCAAGAACTTTCCCACGGACAAGAAGATCGTGGAGATCATGAACCGCACCGTGGCCGTGCTAAGGACGAACGGCTTCGACAAGACTACAGATCGCACCACCGACAATCAGGAGTTCAACTATCGCGCCCTCTATCCGCTGTTCGCTGTCATGAATCACGATTGCATTCCCAACTCGTATTACACCTTCGAGGAGAAGACCAACAACATGATCGTGCGTGCCGCTGTCGACATTGCCGAGGGCGAGGAGATAACCACCACCTATACGAAACTCTTCACGGGCAACATAGCGCGACATCTGTTCCTCAAGATGAAGAAGGGCTTCACGTGCAAGTGTCCGCGTTGCTTGGACCCAACGGTAAGTGGAGATCGTACATAAGTGTTGTACCACATACATAGATGTACATATATGATGCTGACTAGAGCAGATCGAGTGTTAAGAAAAGTCTCTATGAGGAGCTGTGTAGAGATGCTGGGGATTATTTTGAATGATTGGACAGACTTTTGACTGATGAACGGTTGAATCTATTGGCTGAATGACCGATTGATTAACCGATTAATCGATTGGTTGAATGACTGACTGATCGATTGGTTGAATGACTGACTGATCGATTGAATGATGGATTGACTGATCAATTCCCTGATTGACTGTTCGGTAGGCTCAACGACTGAGTGCTTGACTGAACTAAAGGGTGACTGATCGAATGACTAATTGACTGAATAATGGACTGACTGCTGTTATTTATACAACGAAATTAATATTTGTACTTTTACGAAAAAATAAAGCATTTTAATACCAATGTGAATAGTTCTTATTGAGGTTTTACCAAACAGAACTTGCTGAAGCTAATGTACTAGAAATTTTAGAAATCTGCGTTTCTGAGCTCTGAAACATTCAATGAATATGAATGATATATGTTGTCGCCGATTATTAAAAAGATATATTATAAATATCATAAATAGCAACAACACCAAACCAAATTCCTTAGTTATCTCACTTTGGGTTATATATTTACTCTCAAAGGAATAAAAAGTCTTTAAGCCAGCAAAAATCAAGCCCTAAATGAAATTCATTATTAAATTGTGAACTTTGACTAATTGTAGCATAGAATCGTATTCAATTCAATCGTAATTTCCACCTGAATATTATAAAATGAATCAATTTAAAAATCCATTGAGAATTACCTGAATTTACTTGAATTTTCCCCCAAATTCATGGGCTTTTTAGTTGAATGGAAATTGCAGCTGCAATTTGTGTTCGGCTGCTGATTCGACTTGATTGAGTGGCTAACGATTTGCAATTCCAACGCGAAATACACAACGTCGACCAGGCACAATTTACAGTCGAAGGTGTTGACGGATCGAGCAGCTGTATAAACTACTTGTTCACCCACATGAGAGTACACACAGCACACAGCACACACACACACACACACACATGCATATATAATATATATATATATATAGGCAGCTACACGTGCGAGTGTTTGTCTTTATACTCTTACCCAAATAAACCAAATATCTATTGTATTAATAGACTATTAATAATCATATTCATATTGGATTCTATTTAAATGTTACAAATTCGATCGATGTTTACATCGAAACATTGAGTTAGAGTTAGTTAGAGAAATGTATGTGTATATATGTATATGTATATGATCACAGCTGCATTCAGTGCATTTGATATTTGAATTGATGATGTTTTTACATTTATTCGAAAATTCTATAAATTCTGGGCGCGTGTCGTGTCCCGCTCTTGTGCAAAAATATTGCTATAAAAACTGCAAAATTTTAATAACATGATCTAGATTTTATATATGATATAGGATATCATACAAAAATATATAAATATTTTTCAAAATGTGATCATTATTATATTTATAAAATAATGATAATATAAATTAAAAACATATATATATATTTGATCGCATTATTCAATAAATTGATTTGTTATATGCTTTCTTTTTGATTCGAGCTTTGCTTGTTTTAAATAATAAAGAAATAATAAAATAGGTAAATATTACTTCAGTTAATTCATTATGATTTACTAAACAAAGCTTGAAACGAAAAAAAGGGAAACTGAAAAGCTAAACTAAAAATTTTTAAATTACTAAAGATTTCGATAGAAACATATCAGGATAACTTCAAACCTAGACTAACCTAGACATTTCTTATGACACAGAGTTCTATAATAAAAGAAATATCAGAAAAACGGAAAGAAACAAAAACCAAAAACATAACAGAATTTTAAAAAAAAATTTCAGAAAAACCAAAAGAATATCTCTCTACCAGATAATACTACTTGTGACACAGATATGGAAAAGAGAAACATGAGACTATTAGGAAAAATAAACAGATGAATAACAGATCAAAGATTTTTTTTCCTGCCCGACTAAACAAAGAGATTTTTTCTTGATATCTGTATAATAATTGATGTATCATTAAAAGACTTCAAATTATCTAAACTATTCTATAAAATACACATTCCAGTGTCAAAGCTATTTGGAAACTTAAAGTATTTCGGAACAACTGAGAAACCCAACTAAGTAAACTACGTAGATAGAGCTACAGAAACTTTGCAATATATCTAAATTGATCTATTACTTTTCACATATCAGCTAGCTAAATTCGAGTCTGCAGATATCTATTAGCTATACACCATATACACATCTATAGGCATTTATTTATATATACAATAATATATAAATCAAGTCATTCACTTCGCTGGGCTGTAGGAAGTTCCGGCCATTGAGAGTGGTTCGTGTAAACAGACGGTGTCAGGCGATCATCGGAAGGGCGTGTCGCGTGGAATGATCTATGTACCAATAGAAAAGTCCAAGGAGAATGCAAATATTGTTGATATGTTTCGCTTCTCGCTTTTTCCGTTTCAATTCGGGGTTTTTTTTTTTTTTCTTTTTCTTTTGCCGCCCGAAGCAAACAATGAGAAATTTACATTAAGGATTTCCTGTGCCCATCCACATCCATCCGAAAGCAATTAAACACACACATTTTTGCAGGCGCCCAGTGCCAAGCTGGATGTGCACTGGTTGTTGTTGCTTTTTATTTTTTATTTGTATTTTCAATTTGTTTTTGTTTTTGTTGACTGGGCCATAAATTTGATCAGCTTCCAGGCGCAACAAGTGGCAAGCAGCGAAACGCGCCACGCAATGCAAACAATGCCAACGAACAGGCAACAGAACGCGAATGAAAATATAAGTAAGTGTGCATGATTTGTGTGGGTGTGCCCGACTGGCCGGATGCCCTGTAAGACTGTTGAATGAGCTGAGGAAAGTAGTAGAAATTGATTTGATATACATACATATATATATATATATTTTTATGTATCGTCTGATCTTCAAGCATGATCATCTTTATACTGACATCGACTTTACTTGACTTCAGGTACAGCTGCATTGGGTTGCCTACAATTATTTTTATACTGTACCTCTTCTAGATTTCTAGTTACGGTATGATATGAGTAAGAAAATAAAATAGAAAAGACACCTCCCAACGCCCCTAGAGGGTGGCAGCAATTTCGTTAACTCTTTAGCCCTATACCAACACTCCTACAGGGTAGCAATAATTGCCTCAGTTCTTTAGGTGCAAAATAGGAATAGGAACTTATCAGAGAGTATATTCTTTCCTGGTGGGATATGCAGCATGTTGAGCATTTCCAAGGCATACCAGCTTGAATGAGAAAAGAGTGTCATGCTGCGGCACCGCATTAAAGAAGTCTTCTTCCTTCAAAATGAAGGCGGTGTGGCAATAGAGACGGTGTGCTATACTCTTAACCGCTAAACTCACAATCTAATTGAAGCTAGGTAGAGCTGAAGCTGTTAGACTAGCAGCAGCTAAGCCTCGTAGCTCTACTCTAACTCTACACAGATGCAGACGCTTCGCTCGCTGCTCAGAGTCAACATCAACCCAAGTTCGACTCTCGCAGAATCTAGTTCAGCCAACGATACTCAGTCGAGCCTCTGCCCTCCGCTTGCTCGACTCTACAAGTTGACCCTAAGAATAAGCATGAAATATATTGAGATCTGCGGCAAACTCTGTCTAAAAATCATAATGCCCTCGCTTCTGACCACTTTACATGAATACAGGGTATAGGAAAAACAAAATGAAAATAACAAAAATAACAACAACATCAACACCAGCGAGAACACCATCAACAACAGCAACAAAAACAACAACATGATAATAATAATAATAATAATAATAGCAAGAAGAGAACGAAATTCGTTGTGTTTATTTTTAACAGCGAAAGCAATTCAATTAAATCACAAATAAATATGTAAATTCCAAAAAGCTTTTAATTTGCATGAATATTTCGGGCAATTCGCATGCCTTCGCACAGCCATTTGTATCTGTATATCTATAGATCTATAGAACTATAGATCTACAGATCTATATCTATATAGAATCGCGATTGTGTTTCCCCAGCGTATATCCGCATCCGTTGGCAAATGATTTTGAATTCGGTTTTGGTTTTGACTTTGATTTCGAATTTGATTTTGATTTCTCGCTGATCTACTGCATACACAAATACACGCCAAGAATTCGATTCCCCCCGCTCGAGTTCCGCTCGGCTGCCCGGACGGTGGTTGTCGCGCGTTTTATGACTTTTAAATTTTTTATTGGCATATCTCATGAGCACACACACACACAATATATATTAACTGTATGCACATATACACATGTATATATACATATATGCTAGATTCGTATATTGGATAAATAGATTTTCTTGGCCACGGCCATAGAGCCCATACATATCGCTGGTCATGAAATCAACTATAGACTCTGTCGCTCTCGCTCTCGCCGTCTAGCTGTCTCCCCGCCAGACTCACTTACAATTTGGCGAGCAATTATAACAGCAATTTAATGCCTTTGAGCAGCTCATCAACTGCCCGAAATAGTTGCTAAAGACAAATGAAACGGGCGCCACAGCCTCGGAGATTGCCCGGTTTTATCTTGGGGGCGTCGCTGGGCGGCAGCCACTCAAGTTCATTTGGTTCACTGAACTTTTTTGGTGTTTATTGAGGAGCGCACTCGATGTAGCTACAGCAATATCATCCATCATTTACATATAGGGCTTCTCAGAGATTATACAGAAAAAAGAAAAAAACAAAAAATAATATTTGAAAAATCTTTGCAATTTTTGCTAAATATTTTACGAAAATTTCAAATATGAATGCCGAAATTTTTGTAACAAATATTTTGGTATTTCAGATCATTTGTGATTTATATACTTATTGTATAATACTATTTCAATACTGCTCTCTAGATGTATTAGAAAACCTTAATAAATGTAAATGTAATAAAATTAACCAAGAGATTGCTTCTTGAAAGTTTTTATTTTCCAGTACAATCGTAATCATTTTAGCATTTACAATCATTAGAATTATCTATAATTTATATTGGCAATTTTCAATTTCTATATAAATTAAATGTGGAATATGCATTGAGAAATATTGGAAAATGTTCAGTGGAAACTTTTCAAATATACAAAGTTTTGCTAAATGAATACATAAATGAAATCATTTAGAAAAACTTTTTATAATTATGTATAATGAAGACATAAATTAAATCACTTAAAGCACATTTGTATAATGATATACATATAATGAATAATGAATACACAAACGAAATCATTGAGAAGAAATTTTAATTTATGAAAATGTCTCTAGGGGAATCTACAATGCTGATGATTATAGATAAATAATATCCATAATATATTGGAATATTACAAATGAATTATCAAATCTTATTGACAAATATTATCAACATCAGATCAAATCAGCTTGGCATAACTATGTATGTATATAACATATTTATATACTTAATGCATTTTTCAAGCTCATAAATCTTTTATTTTATGAATTCTATAATATTTAAGTCGAAATTTTCATTAGTAATCCAACATGTTTAATATTAGCTATTATTATATGATATGCTTTTGATCTCTGTAGATCTTCAACTGGGAATTCTTTATGGGTTATTTTAAGTCCATAGACATGTATACACTAGATTAACTGTATACACTATTAGATGCATGTCTCAGATCTACATATATACATATATTCACTTTTCTTGGGCTCATAAGGGATTTACAGCAAATGGTTTAAGCAGAAATGATGTGAAAATAACGTAAAGTTAGTTATATATCTATAGAAATATAGATGTACGAGTGCCTTGGGGTTTCAGCTCAATGCATATGTTAAGTATCCCTACTTTTTCCTTACTTAAATGACCTAATTAAAGGATTATTAGGATTATTATTTATAGAGTTAACCGAATATTTTGGATATCTTCTACTTTACGAAACGTTCTTGATCTGCACATAAACGTATATATACAATATGACCCTAGCTGATTATGATATATAACGAATTTATCAGAGCTACCATAATTTATTGGATGTCAGCTATAATATTATATCTATACATTCATATTTGATAATACTTCTCGAGTTCTTTGAAATCTCGAAGATATATATATATAATGCTCTTCATTCTATATATCATTTAACTAAGGCTGAATATGACTAATATCCATGCGATTTAATTGCACTCCACATATATGACCCAGACTGAACAAACTAATTTGCAATAAACTATTAGCTGATCCCTTCCTGGCTCCATATCTATAAAACTGATCTGATGATAGCTCTTTGGTTCTTTGGTAGTCCATAATTCAATGGGACTTATTCCGTAATTTATTACTGTCGTACTTTTCGCTGAAATTTATGGTTGGCTAATTAGCGCAAATATTCGGGGACCTCGAACTGAACAAATTGGATTTGCAGAACGGAACGATGACGTGGCTAACCTTGGCGCAAGGAGCACGATCAGACTGAAGATCTGTGTTGATCGCGTACGGACGGATCTTTGTCAATCTGGCGACGATCTCTTCCATACCGAATCTGTTATTAAGCATCATGTTTTTTATGTGTCACAATATTTACGATATGCAGAGAGACGTGCATACACACACACACACACACACACACACATAGAAATAGATGTGTGCGATGTGATGTATCTAGTCGAATACAGATATATATATATAGATATATATAGAGATAGAGAGAGGTATATCTGCCTATATCTGTTGCGTATTTTTAGCACATCTGCTGAAAAGGAATGCCAAATATTCGCGTATATGAATAACTGAGATAATGCTTGAACTGATTTGCATTTCTTTCTTTTCTTTTCTTTTCTTTTCTTTTCCTTTTTTTTCGTCTGGTCTCTTTGATCTGATTTGCAGGAGAAGGGCTCGTTCATATCGGGCCTGTACTGTCGCGATACCAACTGCAGCGGCCTGGTGGTGCCGGAGATCACCGGGCTGCCGCATCCCAATTGGAATTGCCTGGTGTGCAAGCAGAAGTCGACGCATGCGCAGATGATGAAGTCGCAGGACTTCGCCAGTGGCGCCATCAATGCCAAGGTCAATTCGAATTCGCTGCGCACCCTGGTCCACTATCTGAACGAGAAGAGCGACAGCTTCATACCGAGCAGCAACTATGTGGTGATCGATGCCAAGCTCTCGGTGTTGGGGCGGCTGGCGCAGGGGCGCGAGGACTGCAACGAGGAGCTGGTGTCGAGCACGCGCCTGCGCTACTGTCGCGACATCACACAGATCATGGACAAGCTCGGGCTGGGCGATTCGGTGCTGCGCACTCAGCTGGAGCAGCAGCTGCACAAGGAGGAGGAGCGACGCGCCAAGAAGCAGAAGGAGCTGGCCGAAAAGCAGCGCCAGCTGGACGAGCTGGAGCAGAAGGCGGCCGAGGCGGACAAGCTGCTCGCGACGCTAGCCGTGGCCGATCAAGCCGTTGGCGGCGCAGGAGACGGCGCAGCGGCAACTCCTGCTGCCGAGCAGACCTAGGGAGGAGGAGAGGGAACCCATTGCGTTGACGTTCGTTTATCGTCTATTCTATATATATAATACTCTATATATATATATATATATGTGTTTTTTTTATCATATATATTATATCGTATCGTATCGTATCGCATCGAGCATAAATGTATTTGTATTTATTTATTTATAATCATTTAAAATATATATATATATGTATATGCATATATGTACTTACAATGGAACCACTTTTTTTTTCTTTCATGTTCTTTTGCTCTTAAGATCAGAGGTCCGAAACGATCCCGAAATAAATGACGCATCGGTTAAATGCCAAAAGCACATTTTCCGAGGCTTTAGCATCGATTTATCAAAACGCTTTCTAATCCCAATGTCAGCAAATGTTTTTTATTATATTATTCTTTTCTTTTCTTTTCTTTTTTTTTTGTGCCAAAACATTTGTTTCAGTATTTTTTTTATAGCCTCAACAAATTGAAAATGGGAGATTGGGGTATGATGCTTTTGGGAAAATGTATGTAACGGGTCGAAAACGTAATATATTTACAGTCGTGTCTCGATAATTTGTGCCCCGATGAATCGAAAAACGCGATAAATCGAAAATCAAGATAAATAAAAAATCGCTATAAATCGAACAATATCTATACCCTTAAAAAAATGGTTCTCGATAATTTGAATTTCTGTATAAATGGAAATTTGGAGATCCGAGATATATACATTGTATATTAATGCATAACAAACAAACGATAATCCCTATTGATCAAAATAGAAAATTAAATCCAGTCCTTAAAGTAGAACTTGCATACCTAAATAGCTAAAGATTTCAGCATATTTTAGTTCCATGTATTAAATAAAAATGATTAATATTATCATTTTCGGATTTTCTCTCTCGGATACACAGTCATTCTTTGCAGCATGCAGGGTATCTCCCAGTCAGGCACACCCTGTTCAGACACTCTGACTGAGTTTCTTTGTTATTTTTGAGCAGAATATATTTGCCATAAAATTATTTGCCAAATATAGTTAAACATTTACAACTTTTACAGAAAATAAATCAGGCAGGCGTAAACATTATTTCGCTTTGCCTATGAGCGGACTTTATGCAGTTGGCTTTTGTTATGGACTGGACTGCAGTGAATTTCGCTGGCTTTTGCATAAATCACATTCCCAATTCAGTTGCTTTCTCTATTTTTTTTTTTTACAGTTGAAGATTTGTTAACATTTGTTTTATTTGCCATAAAAAGTTGCAGAGGCCGTTAAAGTTTTGGGGGCCGCATCTATTTTGGTTACGGCAAATGCGACGCGACGCGACGCTTGCGGCCTCCTTTATATATTTTTATACCTCGGCGCTGTACACACACACTTATACTATATATATATATATATGTATGTATGTATATACACTTACATTCTCTCGCTACTTACATTCTAGATGCTTGTAATAAATGTTTGTTTCGCCTTCTTAAATAAATCTGACTGCGACTAAATTGCTCATTAAAAAGAAATTTGCCAAATAAAAATTGGCTTAAATTCGTACAAATTCATGGCCAGGCATAAAGCCAACGGATACGATTTAATACTCTACTAAAGCAGCAAATAATGCATATCATTAAATATTTATATAATATTTGCTATAATTACATTTGCAATTTTCGAATATCATTCATAAAAGTGAATTGAGTGTATTGGCATTGTGGTATACATATATCATAATATAGTGTATATCGTTTTGAATATTATATTGTTACATATTATTATGTATATTATTATATTGTATATATTGTTCGTCTGTCCGTCTATCCGTCCTTCTTTCCATGTAAGTGCAAGCCATTTCGCCTCTATTAAAGCTAGGAACATGAAATATATGTTCAAAAAACTCATGTCTCGAATGCTAAACTCTCAAGATGTTCTTAATCCAAACTCTATTTTTAAGAAAGGAAAGGATCATTTTGTCAGCAATAATTTTGTTTAATATGTCAGCAATCATGGTAGTAAAAGTGCTACAAAGTTCAAGTATGGAATATACACCCGCATTGACAGAACAAGTTCAAGAAGACATCTACGTCCATTCGTTGGGGGCGTTACTGCTAATATATTTTATTAATTAACATATTTATTAGCCGTTGGGGGTGTGACAAATCAGAAAATCTGATTGAATGGATATTCTGAACTATATAGTATATATATAGACTTGATCAGAATCAATAGACTAGTCGATCTAAGCGTATTTCTCACTTGCTGTGCGTCTGCCTGTTCTTAAGTACGTCCGTCCCACTTTCTGCCAGCGTCCGATTTCTTAACCTATCGTCCATGTGTCTTGCTTGTTGCTATCTGACTGAGGAAATATCAATTCTGAGCCTAAAATATGCATATAGTTGAAATATTTAGAATATTTAAAATATTCTATTTGCAAGGCCTAAAAATAAATCCAGTCGAATTCAATACCAAGTCCTAGTAAACCCGTTAGAAACATTAAATCAAACAATGAAAGTAGCAAAATTCTATAGTCATTTGAGGTACTATAATACTTATATGCATAGTGTATATAGTAAATGTATATATGTATATCTACTATGTCTGTCTAATCACATAAAAAATAGATATGAAAAGAAAGGAAAAAAACAATAAACTGTCATAAATATTTGCTATAGCAAAACCAACAACAAATTGTCGAAGCTGAGCAAATTTTGAGAGCTGCAAAATCGTAAATAAAACTGTAATAAAAATATCAATAAATTACGCCACATATAGATTAATGAAGCAGGCAGCTCACGAGTGGCCATCAGTATATACAGCTATATATACATATATACATATACATATCTATATATCTAGAATATCTAAAAGTAGTACGAGTATCTAACCGACTCCCTCCCCCGCCCACTGGCATCACTTGTCGCACATTCTGCCTAATCACAAATTGCTTTTAGCATTAGCTAACACGATCTTCAGATGTGAGGCTGAAGCAAATGTACTAAAAGATATTCATCATATACATATATATGACAGATATCTATCTATACATATACTAAAATACTCATTTGAACATAATTTTAAGTGACAATTTATTTAATTTCTTGTTGAAAATCTTGCCCAATTTCACTAGATATAAGTGATTCTGATTCTTCCTCTTATTCGTTAACAGATAGATGAGTGGCTTATCGCCAATTGTCAGCAAGGATTCAGTTCAGCCGTCAAGGCTAATTTTTTAGGGGTACTCAGAAGACGAAGCCAATTTCGTTGTCAGCTTTGATAACGAATGACAGACGATATGAACTGAAGATAAATTTACTCACTGTCAATGGACACATAATGCCTATATTAGCTGAGACATTAACATTTGCTAGGGCTGTCAGTCTCCATCCATTTGATGGCCATTGATCGGTCTCATTCATTTTTACGTCTGACTTTTCGCCATCAATATGAAATTTTGGTTGGCAGGCGAAATTGATGAAATAGTCATTAGGCAAGTGGGGGATATTGCTTATTTTTCTTAACAATTTCGTTGCAATTTATTATCGTCTGTTTTGTACAATATTCAAGCATGCATTTTATGGTTCGAATTACCGCCACCCATGGCCAAAATCTCAGCATTCACCCCGACCTCCAAAGTAATTTATGTATTTTTAATAAACCCGCAAGAGCCAAAATTATTGTGCTCATAAATTGTGCAATTACACCGCCAGATGGCGATACCAACAGCTGCATTCGATCGATATGTACTATAAATAATATACTATACTATAAATATATGCCCATCATTATATTTTTGCGATCGTCTCTGAGAAACTGATTAAAAGAAGGGCCACTCTGCTGATGGCGCGATAATAGAAAATTATTCAAATAACCAGATGAAAACATTTGTAGACTTTGCAAAACCTTTAAACTGTAACTTTTTGAAGCTTAAGTAACGTAGCAGGCTGCTTTGTTCCTCGAGCAATCAAGTGTTTCATAGCAGCCAGCTGTAATTCGTGTGCGAGTTTTTCACTACGACCGCTAGAGTGCGTGGTGCATTCGCTATTCACTGCTCTAGCTGAGTGAAATACACTAAGCAGAGATCGATCACAATGCAGGCAAGAGAGAGGAAGAATGGAAGTTATGAACAACTTGATTATGATGTATGATTATCTTGTCGAACTGGTGGGTATAATGTATAAAACAATTGCTAAAAAATACAAAACAAACAAAATATAATATTTCGATGGATAGTAAACTCTTCTCTCAATACTCTCTCTCTCTCTCTCTCTCTCTCTCTTCGCGCGGTATCGATATATTGACTGGCCTGTACAATCGGCGCGAAGATTCTGACTGCCTTAATCTTTACTTTAATTAGTGCTGCAAATTTAGCGGTTTTAAGTAAAGATAACTGTAGCGTACGAATTTTATCTGTAATCTTAACCTTCAACTTATATTTACTATTATTTTATAATGTCTACAAACATACATGCATGCACGCATATCAATGTACAGTTGAATATGCATATACTAATATTTGTATAGTTTATAGCTCACAATCTTTAACTATTTCGCGTGTGCTTTTACCCTACTGAAGCGCACATCACTGGAAGCTTTATTAAAGCTTCTTTATGTGAGTGCAATGCCAGTGTATGTGTATGTAGCTGCAATATGGGCTTCGCTCGGTCAGCGGCGAAGTCAACGCTAATACTGACGGCGACGGCGACGTCGACGGCGACGTCGACGTCGACGCCGCTGACCGCCGCGTTCTGTTTGTTTTTAAGCAAATATTTTCACAAGCAAAAAACCATTTGGAATTGTGCGTTTCCAGTGTGAAGACCGATTTCTGTTTTTTTTTTTCTATTCCCACTCGCGCCAAACCCAAATCAAATACAATTTTTTTTTTGTTTTCGTCTTTCATTCACAACGAGTGAGTGAATGAGCGAGCGCCGTGTTGTAATCAGCGGATCAAAATCAACAGAAGCTATCAGCGGAGCGAGTTGTTCAACAGCGCGAAATAGGTTTGTTCTAATTTAATTCAATTGAATGACACCGCCCAAAAGACAAAAGAAAAACAAAAAAACAAAAAATTAAAACTTAAACAAAAACCAAAGAAATCAAGAAATAACCAACTCAATTAATATGCGACATAAACCAGAATAGTTAGAGCTACATTTCGACCGGTGTATGGAGCATATTAGAATATTCTTCGCATTTGCATATGTGAATTTTGTGTGTGCGCAATCTATTGGAGAATTATAAACGACGAAAATTAAACTGGAATTCCAAATAATAATAGATGTCAGCTGATAAAAAGATTCCGCATACTAGGCGCGACGACGACGTAGGGGGGCGTGTGCGCCCAGAACAGGTCTTAGTATATTAGTGGTGTCCATACAGTCAACTGACACTATAATGAACACGCAAATAGTTCAATTTAAATATACAAATTGTTTTGATTTAGGAAATTCTATTTATATACAAAGTATATAGAAAAAAAAAACTATATAAACTATATAAAGGTTATCAAATGTGCCTTAAGCTTGCGCTTTAGGAGCTTAAACCTGTCGCCGGACTAGTTCCATATTTGCTTTTTCATGCAGATCTTATTTGGTAGGGCGTCTCAGAGTAGTTTCTGCATAGACTTTCGTAATTGAAATTTGTCTTGTAATAGATCTTTGTAGCTATCAATTGGCAATGATGTCTACTATAAATATCTAGTTATTAATCAATAGCAATCAATGGTGAGAATTTAAAGTGCTTGGGCGCGTGAAAGTTAAGAAAGTAGTATTGAAGTATTACAGCGAAAATATAAAATACCAGCAAAGACTACTGAGAAAGGAACTGAACATACTCATTGTCTAAATCTGCAAAACTATATATAAGATAAAAATAATGCATTAACTACTTTATAATTGATTTGCATTTAATTTTACTAAATTGTACCATTCAAAGATGAGGAAATTATTATAATTTTTTGTTTGTCAATTAAGAAAGATTATCTATACCCTGAACTCGCATTTTTTTCAATGACGTGTTGCCTCCCTTCTAAGATGATAATGTAATACGTAGAAAACATATATGATTAAAAACAATATATATAGTATAGAAACACACATATGTATGTATATATATATATTATGCTGGGTATCTGTAGCATTATACATATATGGGTCTTGTGTAGATTGTAATAGCACGCACTAACTGTAGCTGTAGCTATATATACGCATAGATACAACAATTGGTTGGCAAGCGACCCGTTCGGCGACTCGAAGCTGTTAACTAACCTAATCTTTCGAGTGTGCGGCATCGAACCATGCCCGCTTGATAAGAAGGGCCCAAGCAATATATACACATACATAATATATAATAATTTGCTATATACTGGACGTATGTGTGTGTGTGAGCTTGAATATGACATATCAAGCATAAGACCCCTGCGTTGCGATTAGATCAGTTTCAGTTTCAAGACCAAACAAGAAGTATGTGTGTATGTACATACATACATAGCTCTATATCATATATGTATCTCTGAAACTATATTCGCAGCCAAGCATTGCACAGTTAAGTGAGAAAAGGAAGGAAACGAATCAGGCAATCTTCAATCAAGATGAGTCCGCCGGCATTGCTAAGCAAAGACACGCCCGACATTGAGGTAGGTCGCTAGAATTTCCGTATTGGGGGCACTTATTGAGACTCTTGAGACTTGTGTGTGTGTGTGTGCAGGATCTGTTGGCGCTGAATCCGCGCGTCAAGACGCAGTGCAGCGTGGTGCCCACTAAGCAGACCAAGGAGAACAAGAAGCACTGGAAGCGCAATGCCGACCACCTGGCGGTGCCCTGCACCACATTGGCCAACAACTTTGAGGATATCAAGCACACGACCCTGTCGGAGCGTGGCGCCCTAGAGGAGGCAGCACGCTGCCTCAAGTGCGCCGATGCGCCCTGCCAGAAGTCCTGTCCCACGCAGCTGGACATCAAGAGCTTCATCACGTCCATTGCCAACAAGAATTTCTATGGCGCCGCCAAGGCCATCTTCTCGGACAATCCGCTGGGGCTGACCTGCGGCATGGTCTGTCCCACCAGCGATCTGTGCGTCGGCGGCTGCAACCTGCAGGCCTCCGAGGCGGGCCCCATCAACATTGGCGGCCTGCAGCAGTTCGCCACCGAGGTGTTCAAGCAGATGGGCGTGCACCAGCGCCGAGCGCCGAATCTGAAGCCGCTGCCACAGCCGAACAAGAAGATCGCTCTGATCGGCGGCGGACCTGCCTCGTTATCGTGCGCCACATTCCTGGCCCGATTGGGCTACGACGACGTCACCATCTATGAACGTCGCAGCTATCTGGGCGGCCTCAGCGCTGCCGAGATACCACAGTACCGTCTGCCCATCGATGTGGTCAATTTCGAGATTGATCTGGTCAAGGATGTGGGCGTTAAGTTCGAAATGCAGCGTTCCCTTAGCACCAAGGACTTGACCATTCAGGTGAGTTACAGTTGCTATGCATATACATATACAAATATATGTATATGTATTTCATAGATACATCAAGCTACAGATACATAGATACTATCGTAGCAGACAATTCACAGTTTCCTCTTAAGATAGAGCACATAGAGACATTCAGCTTTTAGAATCTAAATCTTACAAGTTATGAAAAGATCTTCCATGAAAATTTATTATCCATTCTCTTGGTAGATAGATGATAAAGATTAAGTTAGGATGAAGAGTAGTATAGAGATACAGGGAAATGAATAAGCAATGTCTTAAGTGCTCTACATATATTAATTTTGAATAAAATGAAAGCTATTTCATGGGTACACTTCTATACACTACAGTATGTACATACATACATATATTCTGATCTTGGCTATTTTAGGAGATACATCAGCTTGATATCAATGCATATAAACATACAAATATCCTTACATGAATACATGTATGTACACACATATGCATATACTGTAGAATTCGGTTATACGACTCTGCCTATAGTGTTCCTACGGTTATTTCGACGAAAATAACATAGTATGTGTGTACATATCTATATCTTAATCTTTCCATGTCTAATTATACTTCGTATAAGTATCGATAGTTTAAATTACTTAACTACAAGCATTGCATAAAGGCCTTAGACAACATATTGATATATGGCTCATAGATAAACGGACTACGAAAAGCTTAGTTCCTAGAATCTAATCACGATTAATAACAAATACACTGCCCGAAGCAGGAAGCAGACGCGGTGTATCTGCAGATGTGTGTGTGAGAGAGTCTCACGTACTTGATTCACATCAAGCACACACGTATAAATCGCAAGTGCTGCATTTTGTATATACATATTATACATATCTACGTGTGTGTGTGAGTTTGCTTCCTTTTGCTGTGCATGTGTATGAGTGACTGCTCGTGCATTGCTCTCCCTGGAGAGCTAAGCTTTTGCTACTAAAAAGCTGCTAGCCAAAAGCTCCACACATGCAAAGCGCAGCTTCAAATATCCGAAAGCTTTCACTGAACATTCAACAGGAGCTAGAGCTGCTGAGGCGGGATGAATTTTAACGGCTGTTTATTTTTGCTATTGTATTATTCAGGAAATATTATACATACAACATACATGTATATTAGAATACTAGTATAAAATTATACAGATATACCCAAAAAATAGTAGTAAAGTAGTCATGTAGTTTTTGTAGTTTTGTCAGTGAGTTTCTTCTACCTTTTTGTCTTAGAAAAAAAAAAAATAAATACATTTTTAAATAGATATGTACATGTATGTAGATATTGTCTTTACCATCTGAGCTTTATGCAAATTTGAAACATCTGTTCATGTGAACTACTCATAATTAAAACTTAAATTGGACTAAACTCTACCTAATTTCAACTAATTGCATTCAAATTAACTGCTGTTTTTTCAACAAAACACCTGCTCCTATTTGCCCATTTCGCAATAGCGACACCTTCACAACAAAACAGCTTCAACTCCAATGCCAACACGTAGTGAATATCTGCAAATTACTTAATTCTCCCACATACAACATCCGTATCTCACACAACATCCGTATCTCAAAATCCATTAAATAAATAAAATAAAATTTCAGGGCCTACTCTCTTCCGGCCACGATGCCGTCTTCGTGGGCATTGGACTGCCAGAGCCAAAGATCGATCCGATTTTCAAGGGTTTGAGCACTCAGTCGGGCTTCTTCACGTCCAAGAACTTTTTGCCCTTGGTCTCGGACGGCTCGAAGCCAGGTCTGTGCGCCTGCAAATCGGCCCAGGCGCTGCCCAAGCTCTACGGCAATGTGATTGTCCTCGGTGCCGGCGACACGGCGTTCGATTGCGCTACCTCGGCGCTGCGCTGTGGAGCGCGTCGTGTGTTCGTTGTCTTCCGGAAGGGCTCGACCGGCATACGGGCCGTGCCCGAGGAGGTGGACTTGGCGCGTGAGGAGCGCTGTGAGCTGATGCCGTATCTGAGTCCGCGCAAGGTCATTGTGAAGGACGGCCAGATCACGGGCATGGAATTCTGCCGTACCGAGCAGAACGAGCAGGACGAATGGATAGAGGATGAGGAGCAGACTGTGCGCCTTAAGGCCAACTTTGTCATCTCTGCCTTCGGTTCGGGTCTGCAGGATGCGGACGTTAAAGAGGCGCTGTCGCCGCTGGAATTCCGTGGTAGCTTGCCCGTGGTGGATCGCCAAACCATGCAGAGCAGCGTGCCGCAGGTCTTCCTGGGCGGTGATCTGGCCGGCGTGGCCAATACCACCGTGGAGTCGGTGAACGATGGCAAAGTCGCCGCCTGGAGCATCCACTGCCAGCTGCAGGGTCTGCCCCTGGACACACCCGCCGCCCTGCCGCTCTTCTATACGGACATCGACAGCGTGGACATTTCCGTCGAGATGTGCGGCCTGAAGTTCGAGAATCCCTTCGGCCTGGCCTCGGCACCGCCCACCACCAGCGCAGCGATGATACGCCGCAGTTTCGAACAGGGCTGGGGCTTCGTAGTGACGAAGACATTTGGCCTGGACAAAGACATGGTCACAAATGTGTCGCCGCGTATTGTGCGCGGCACCACGTCCGGCTACAGGTACGGGCCGCAGCAGGGCTGCTTCCTCAACATCGAGCTAATCTCGGAGAAGCGAGCCGAGTACTGGCTGCGCTCGATTGGCGAGCTGAAGCGCGATTTTCCCGAGAAGATCATCATAGCGAGCATCATGTGCGGCTACAATGAGGCGGATTGGACGGAGCTGGCCACCAGGGCCGAGCAATCGGGCGCCGATGCTCTCGAGCTGAATCTGTCCTGTCCGCATGGTATGGGTGAGAGCGGCATGGGGCTGGCCTGCGGCCAGGAGCCCAGACTGGTGGAGGATATCTCGCGCTGGGTGCGCAAGGCCGTCAAAATTCCCTTCTTCATCAAGCTGACGCCAAACATTACGGACATTGTGTCCATTGCCAAGGCAGCACATCGCGGCGGTGCCAACGGTGGCTCGGCCATCAATACGGTGCAGGGTCTGATGAGCCTGAAGGCGGATGGAACAGCCTGGCCGGCGATTGGCAAAGAGCAGCGCACCACGTACGGCGGTGTCTCCGGCAATGCCACGCGTCCCATGGCACTGCGCGCCATTTCAGAGATAGCGAGGGCGTTGCCAAAGGACTTTGTTATACTGGGCATCGGCGGCATTGATTCCGGCGAGGTGGCGTTGCAGTTTATCCAGGCGGGCGCTACGGTTCTGCAGGTTTGCTCGTCCGTACAGAATCAGGACTTTACGCTCATCGAAGACTATTGCACCAGCTTGAAGGCGCTGCTCTACCTGAAGGCCAATCCGCCGCCAATTAACGGCGCCTTCTGGGACGGCCAGTCGCCGCCAACGCCAGTGCACCAGAAGGGCAAGCCGGTGATCCACCTGACCGGCAGTGGCAACCAGACGCTGGGCTTCTTTGGCCCCTACCAGCAGCAGCGCGACATCAAATTGGCCGAATTGCGCAAGGAGAAGGGCGCCCTGTGGGATGCCGAACGGACGACCGTCGATACCTCCAACACTGGCGCTGTCATCAAGCCGGCGCCCAAGATAACAGACGTCATTGGTGCGGCCCTGCCACGCATCGGCCCCTACAAGAGCCTCGACAACAAGCAGCAGAAGGTGGCCCTTATCAATGATGTGAGTGCTTCGATATATCTACATGTTAACCTCATAATATATGTTTGTGTATTCCTGTGCATTAGGACATGTGCATCAACTGTGGCAAGTGCTATATGACGTGTGCCGACTCCGGCTATCAGGCAATTGAATTCGATAAGGACACCCACTTGCCGCATGTCAACGACGACTGCACCGGCTGCACCCTCTGTGTCTCCGTCTGTCCCATCATTGACTGCATCACGTAAGTGGACGCACTTAGTGATAAGACTTCTGTTTATTACCTTCGATTTCCGATTTCTAAATTCCTTCACTTTCTAGCATGGTGCCCAAGAAAATACCGCACGTTATTAAGCGAGGAATCGACGATAAGGACAAGACATTCTACACGCATGCGCTAAGCCAATGTCAATAATTAAACAAAATAATAATATTCATTTACTGTAATAGAATATTCCGATCATTATGTTTGTCAACTAAAAAATTCAAAACGTATATCAATAAAGTAAAGAAAATTAGCAAAATATAAGAATTGAATTTATTAATTAAGTTATATATTTTATTTAACACTGAAAACAATTTATAAGATCGAATAAATATTATAATCAATATTCATATTTTACTCATAAATCATGTTCTTTCTCTGTTTCTCATTATCTCCATCTCTCTCTCTCTCGCACTCAATCTCGCAATTCGATGTCCCCCATCCTCTCATTGTCCTTCTTTCGTTCTTGCGCGCTCTCTCTCTCTCTCTCTCTCTCTCTCTCTTTCTCGCTCTTTTTCGTTGACATTTAAATATAAAAAATAGCGCCATCTATAGACTTGATCTCAGTAAAGTAAACATGACAATTTATTTTAATCCGTGTTTGCTCATATTTATTATAATTGAATTAACAACAAATTATATGCATATAAATAATAATTAGGTCAAATTAAGCTTAAATTGTTTGACAAGGTCAGAGTGAAATATTTTGATTGACCCGCATCACGAATACAAGGTTAAGCAAACGGCTTGCTAACTTCACACTGTGACGTCACACTTTCAGAGAGTGTGCTGCATCTCCAAGCAATGCCTGGTGGTAGCCTCGTTTAATAACCTTCACCTACATACACACGTGCATCAAGCGGCAGTTCGCTGTGAATGGCATATTCACAGCTGTTTGATATTTGTTTGGCCTCTATGCATCAGCTCACAAATTGTTAATGGCCACCGAAGCACAGTGCTCAAGCCCATCAAATGACCCCACAGATGATAATAATGGATTGCTATCGGCGACCGTGATTGCCGGTCTCAAGAACTTGGGTACCACATTATCAGCGGTCATCAGTAAAACACTAATTGCCAACTCTCTGAAGTTGACGCTCCATCCAGATGCAAGTATGCAGCTAAATATTGCTTAATCCAAATGTATATCGCATAAACAATTCGTATGGTAACAGTTATAGCACCAGTGCCCGAAATATACGCAACGAACGCAGCCAGCGCCAAACAGAGCGAATATGCTGTAGTCACGCTCTACTCTGTCGCCACCAAGCACGGCTGGAGCAGTATTACGCTGCGGCAGCAACTGGAAGCACTGGACCTGAATGCCAGTGCCGTGGATGAACTAACCCGGGTCTATGAGGACAATCGAAAGGATCTGGTACTGCGCCAATTGCAGTTGGGCCACAATTTCCCGCACATCACCGACGTGCAATGGCGCATCGTGTGCGACGTGAAGTCCTCGACGTCGGACCGCAGCAGCGGTGTGCCACATTTCAACATCAATTTGGGTCACTATCGCCAGAGTAGCGGTGAGCGGGTCACCGACGTGGAGTTCGTGTGCAATGCCGAGGAGCTGCAGTCGCTGGTCAATCGGCTGAAGGACATCGAACGACACTGCAATCAAGTGGCCATCACTTAGAGAAATAAGTAGCTCATTCGTATATAGTTATATATATGTATCTTATACATGTATACATATACATATATATTTCATATATACATATACATATACATATATACGCAAGTACATATATGTATTTGAATTCGTGTGTGTATTACAAACTTATGAGGGTGTAAATAGTTTGTACACAATTATTTGTGACAAGGAACAAAAACTTGACATTTAAAGACATCGTCACCAATGAGAACGGCTATGGACTTGTCATCCTATGTTGCTTATCTGTCGCTGGCCGGCCTCAGCTGAGCTGTATGGGGGCGGGCCATTCATTGTCGGCTAAACTGAAATTGTACTACAAAACGGATATTTTTATATGTCGCTTTCCACTGCGTCATTGGGGCACATCTTCGAATCGAATTTTAAACTCTGCCGGCGCAAGCAGCTCCACAAGCAGACTGTAGTTATTGGGCGCTGTGCAGAATATGGTGCCCGAGAAGTAAACGCTATCGTTCTCCTCGGCAGCAATGAGGACGCAGTCGTTGTGATTGGATAGTCGCATATTAAGGCCACGAAAGCGATAGTCTTGTTTGTACAATATTGAGGCGTCTCTAGGTAAAAAGTATGGCCTGCCACTGAATGGGTTTAGAAAGTCTGCCCAATAGCCCAACGAGAGTAAACGGTCGCTGATTTCCCTGGCAGCGAGCACAAACTGTAAGAAGACCATTATTATTATTATGGACAATGGCTGTGGCTGCGACAGATGCTCACCTTTGCTGCACCTTTTTCAATGTCGCCTTCGTAGCTCAATGTTAGAAGTGTAATGGCATAGTCTTTTTGGCCGATGGCACGCACTGGGAAGAGCTCGAAAATTGAATCACGTATCAACACCGGACACTGGCAGCATGAGAATTCTAAGCGTGACTTGTCTACGTTCACGTCCTTGAAGAAATTGACTAGATTTGCCAGCGGCTCCAATAGGCCAACTGTAGATGTATCGCCCTGCCAGGCGGGACCTGTGGCATTTGGTAAATAGAAGCGATTGTGGCGTTGCGAAGTCAGTTCCCAATTGGGTTCCTCCTCCAGACTGTTGAGATCGTCTGTCGAATGAATTTAATGCAAATCTCAATTGCTAGACACACACTATTCATCACGTCCACTTACCATCGTCAACGCCGCGTGATTTGGACACGGTTTTGAAGGGTTCGCCTGCATCCGGTGGTGGACCGTTTCGTTTCGAATAGGATGCAATGCGTCCACCGCACGCCGATTGCATTGGCTGCGGACTAAGCAGATTTCTCAACATACTATTCGCCTGCATGGGCTTCACGTAGGACTGGCCCAAAAGGCATCGTCCAAATAATTGGCTCAACGTACGCGACATTATATCATAAGCTCTGCAAGCAAACGCGCAATTTATTTGCAGTAGAACGACTTTGATCGGACCAGTGAACGGTCACACTGCGTGCACTCCACTGGCAGCTGTTCAATGACGGACAAAATTCCCGAAAATTGGTTTGTTCTTCTAATTTCACGTAAAATTTTGTATTTTATTTGAAAATCCTCATGAGAATGTCGAAAGTTGAACTATCGTTAGATTTTTCAAGAAATTTTTTGTTTTTGTTTTTGTTGGTTTTTTTTACGTGTTGCGTTGATTGTCGATTGTTCCAATCGAAACGGAAATTTTACGCCCAAGCTGCCATATCACAAAAAAAAATGCACAAATCTAAATATTTTCTTTCCTCTTTGTAATACTAGTGCAAAATTCGAATGGATTTTTTCTTTTGTATATAGATATATAGATTCACATAAACACTGAATTTACAAGCTCAAAGATCAAACACAATTTCAATTTTTTTTAGCGAATTGGCATTAGATTTCTATACAGTAACAAAAGCAAATGATAAAGATCTATTCTAAATGAATGAGAAACTGTTTATACAAAAAGTGTGTATTTATTACGTATATACAAAAGGCTATATGATTATTACAGATTTCGACTCGGTTTCCAAATAGAATAAAAACCCAGCCTCGCTCCCACTACAGTGATATGCATATGTACACATATTTATGACGACTGACAATTGGAATCAATTTACATCAAACTTGTAATAGCTTCTTTAGCATATGAGTTACTGTATTTCATTTTAGACCCGATAGAAACATTCAGTCGACCGATCTTCACAATTGTCGTAGGGCTTGAACATGGGATCGCTTAGTTCCGCCTCGGGTACGCAAGCGCAGTGGAAGTTCTTGTTGTCCCGGTTATATAGCTTGCGGGGATACCCAGACCACTCGCGCTCCTTGCCATCGCCGCTCGTTGTGGTGCACCAGACGCGAGTGCCCTTCGCCTCGGACCACTCGATATTGCAGCCTGGATATCGATTACGCAGCTCGTCAACTTGCGCCTTGGCTATCTTTGCCTCGTCCAGCAGTACCAGAAATTTTTTATGGTAGACCGTCGGCTGACCCGTTTCGTCATAGAAGCGCCCAATTAGCTTGCCCTTATAGGTGTACTCCTTCTCGTAGAATTGCTGCCACTTGGCTAGCTCAATCAAGTCGTTGCCCTTCAAGCTGAGCACATCATCCGCCGTTGCCGGATCGTAGTGCTCGAACTCACCGCTCACAAAAGAGACGGATGCATCCCGGCCAACAAAGAAGTTGTAACTGCAGCCAGGTCCATAATGCTTTATGCCGCGACTGACATCAAACACAGCACCGAGCAGTGACAAATAGATGGGTGCTCCATTCTCCCCGTTGAATGTGGACAGCTGCTCCGCCGTGAAGATATTGTCGTGTGTCTCCGAGAACTTAACAGGAACACTTTCCGTTCGCTCGTTGGTGGCGCTATGTAAATATCGCGCAGCCCCTATTTGCAAGAGCTGCACTATATCTTTCTGGTAAACTTTCCCAAGAACGGCTATAATTATTAGAAAGAACGCAAGGCGGTATTTTGAAAGGCACTTTACAAAGCCAAACATTCTGTCTACTTATGAGTGTGTTGTGTGTGAGTGTGCGTGTGCTTGCGTATCAAATTTAACCACGAATGCTTAGTAGGCTGATCACTCGAAACTGGACGCCGAAAGTGACTTCTATATACAAAGCTCAGCTTAAGCGACAGCTCATTTTAGACTGCGTCAGTGAAAGATTGATTGTTTTCTTTTCTATCAAATATTTATGGTTTCAAATATACATATGTTTACATAGAAGTTTATGCTTGACTGCAAAATGAAATCGCAATTGAAAACGTTAAGCTGCATACCAAGCGTAAGTGAAGTTACTGTTGCTATGTTATGGTCCTCCGCACAGCTGATTTTTACCATTCCAAGTCAACGCTGAAATGTGAGTGGCAAATACAAAGACCCGTTACTAAAGAGGTGCAGTTTTAATCGTTTGATGAAAGTACAAATGTATTATTAAAATTGAAGATATGATAGCAGAGAATTCCGCGAAATCCACAGTCAACATTGATGCGACCAAGGCGAAAAAAATATGGATTCACTGCAATTCTTGTTTTGAGCATTATGTTAATGAAAAAGCTGTAATATTCTTGCTAGCATGTCAACACGTTATATGTGAGAAATGCGTTACGGCCAGCTTGGGTCGTATTCCCGGTGATGCACCCACCTATGTGTGCCCGATTTGCCAAAAGATGGTGCGTGGCCGCCAGGTAAACAATGCGTTGCCATCAAATCTCAAGGGCATGTTCCACCCAGCACCATGGCACGACGGCCTGCAGCACGATCTCATCGACTCGTTCCAGAGAGCAAACTTTAGGAATTTGGAAAAATTCATATTAAAAAAGGTGGGAAAGCATAATATTCATAATTGCTTTGGGCAATATTGATTGATTTGATTATAATAATGATGCAGGAAAAGGAAGAGCAGAAGTTGGATAAGGACCTATTACTGGCCCGTGGTGTGTGTCAGAAGCAATATTTGGAACAGCATCGGCTTCGACGAATGCTAAGAGAGCTTAAGTTTCGTGTGCGTAAGATAAGTCAACAAGTGAAAATTAAAAAAAGAAAACTTGCGCAATTTCGGTAAGTTTAAAGCGCCATTCACTTTGAATAAAAATAACGAAATTTTCAATTGCGAATCGGTTTGCTTCTACTTGCAGACGGGCGCAGCGTTCCATTTCAGTTTCTAAAAAAAAAGCTGAAACGCAAATTACTAAACATTCATTGCCAGAAGTAAAGAGTGTGCCCATAACCAGCTTTGTACATCACAATAATTATTCTTTTGACTTGTAAATATCAATAAATACCAATTGCCAAGTACATGGTACAAATTTGAGCAAGCTATTTATAAATGCTTTGCGCTGTTTACCAGCACTGTTTGTCATGGTCTTTTTCTTCTTCTTTGCTTACGCTTGCGACAATCGTCTACTGCGGACGCCATTTTGAATCAAACGATACTGTGTGACTGACTGCATATACCAATACAATTTGTATGTTTTTATTAAAGTCGAGCGAATAGAACACGCGAATGGCAAATAGAAAAGAAGTTGCGCATTAAAATCGGCGCTTTACATTGCATTTGTAAACGGTGACAACACCAGTCGAGATTAGTTTTTAAAGCGAACTAAACTTGTGCGGTGCCAAGCGAAAATGATGAACGGCACCAAGCCAGGCGTGGTTCTCAATTGTCGCACATGCACGCGTGCATGTAAACAATACAAATCGCTGCAAGATGAGATTGAAATTGGACCGGAGGGCAGCACTACACTGGCTAATATGCTGCAATTCTGCTCCAGCCTGTCATTCGAGCCGCAAGATGGAGCTGCAATGCCCCAACACATTTGCATGCATTGCCTGCAGCTGCTGGAGCAGGCGTTCAACTTCAAGCGCATGGTTATTGACTCCGATGAGCTGTTGCGCCTGGGTCTCGAGGAGGTGGACAACAATGCCAATACCAGCGGTAGCAACCAGGAGTATGTGATGATTGAAGTGCTGAACGAGGATACTGTACCGGATGTAGGCAAACAGGACTCCAGTTTGCACGAAGTTGCAGCGCTTGTCGAAACGTACAGTGAGCAGGAGCCGGAACATGAGGAATTTGTCGTCGATGACGTTTGCGTAGATGCCGAAGAAGAGGTTGGTGCCCAAACAGAGACGGAAGATGCTATCGAGCCAATCAATGAGTTCCATGCGGCTGACATAGAATATGTGACAATTAAAACCGAATACGACTCGCAGGTGGAGGACGAAGATGACATCGAAATTATAGACTCCCCGCCCATGGAAACGGTCAGCGAGCAAATGCAAATCCAAATGCTAGACGACCAAATGGTCATGATCACAGGCGAGGAGCCCATCGATGAGGTAATTGGCGAAGTCGAAGCTGAGGATATTCTGGATATCGAGCGTGAGGAGCATTTGGTAATCAAACACTCATACTATTTATTTTAAATGTAACTATATTGATAACTTCTAGATAGCTGCTGATAGCGAGGAGGGAGAAGAATTTATGGAAGACTCCGATTCTCGGCTCTCCATTCCGGTTGTTACTGGACCGCCAGTCGAGGTACTACCTCACGTTTGTCATGTGTGCAACAAAGCATTCCGCCAGCAATGCCGCCTCAATCAACATATGCGCTCCCATGTGGATGAGAAGCTCTACACGTGCGAGATGTGCGGCAAGAAGCTGAAGCACTTGCGCAATCACAAGGAGCACATGCTGACCCATACCAATGCCAAACCGCATCAATGTTTGGTCTGTGCTCGCTTCTATCGCACCACATCCAGCCTGGCGGCTCACATGCGCACGCACGCCGAGGACAAGCCATATAAGTGCGATCAGTGCGGACGCAGCTATGCGGCCTTCGATCACCTGCGCCGGCACAAGCTGACGCACACCGGCGAGCGTCCCTATGCGTGTGACTTGTGCGATAAGGCGTACTATGATTCGTCGTCCCTGCGGCAGCACAAGGTCAGCCATACGGGCGAGAAGGCGTTCACCTGCGAAATCTGCGGTGTTGGACTGTCCCAGAAGTCCGGCTATAAAAAGCACATGCTGGTGCATTCCGGCGAAAAGCCGCACAAATGTCCAATCTGCGGACGCGCCTTTACCTTCACCAGTAACCTGAATGCCCACGTGCGCTTACACTCCGGTGAGAAGCCGTTCAAGTGCGACAAATGCATGAAGGCATTCCCAACCAAAAAGCGCCTTAATAGCCATTTGCGTGTCCACAACAAGGAGACGCCAGTGACCACCACTAGCAATACCACCGGCACAAACTCCAGCCCCGATCGTGCCAATGCCGTGGCGGCGGGCCGTCGCACCGCCGCGAATATTCCCGATGTAACTGACCAACAGGTGTCCGCCTCCAAAGTGGTTGTAGTGCTGTAAGTGCAATAAGGAATAAGCCTAGTTTTTACACTTAGAATATAGAAACCTATCCCATCCTATGTATATAGCAATAGATAATTATACTGTGCACACGTACACATACATGTGCACTTATACGTACACGTATACCTACACGGACTTGTTCATCTAGTATCACAATTGGTCAACGATACTGAATCACCGAAAATTTGCATTACAACGAATCGCAGACTTCTGGACAATTATCGTCAGGATCCAAAAATGCTGATATTCATTATTTCAAACAGACATTGATATTTGTAAAGTTCTATTTATAAAAAAAAAATTATATATATATGCCAATTAGAGGTTTTTTGTCTATTTTACAATTTCTAGTGTATATTTCGAATTGTTAACAAAATTGTAAATACATATGTGATTTGTCCGCAGCTAAATCATTCATTTTGTCGGTATATACATATATACCTATATTCAAAAGGCTGTAATTACTAGTACTCGAACAGAACGTGTATGTATATATATATATGTATATATATATATATATATATATATATATATA
>NW_022046266.1:6430-16526 GCF_001654015.2 Drosophila navojoa | reverse complement strand
ACTGACACAGTGGCTATACATATGCCTAACATAAAAATTTTACATTATGGTATTTAATATGATTATTTATCACAAAATACCTAAGTGATCGCTTAAAATTCTCGAAGTAGAAGTTCGGCTTAAGTGACCGCCAAAATCCAAATAGGATATCGGAGCTCTATTCGAAACTGATGTTCAGCCAGTGATCGACGTGATCAAGAGTCGCTCATTGTTAACTTTTACATTCATATACATATATTGATGCACTAGTAGGATATTCGAAACTTTAATCCCATGATCATCTACACAAATTATTATATGCACATACTATATATTCAGTATTCATTCAGATACAAATATGTATATGTATAGCATATGCGTGTGTGTGTATATGTCGATCGTTTTGGCGATCTGTTACGACCATGCGGGCTACGAGGCGTCACAATATTGACAGCGGTTGTATGCCAATTCAGTGGATATGCCCAGAGGATTGCTTTTAAGTAATTTTATCCTCATCCAGAATGCCACGAAGATGTCCACAAGCAGAGCGGCGCACATGCAACGTGAGCGCATACAGGGAAAGATTGGCTGGAAGGAAGGCCGGATGGATGACATGAATGCATGAAAACTTTGTCAGTCGCGTAATCATCGTAATAATTCGCTTCAACTTCAACAGTTGGCAGCAGCAACGAGAAGCCAAGCGGAAATTACCAACACGCGATATTTAATTTTAGCAAAAGGTAAACCAATCATTCGTCTGCTGCTGCTGCGGCTGCGGCTGCGGCTGCGGCTTCGGTATCGGCTGCTTTTGCTCTTCAACTTTCTTTGGTTGAGATAATTCCACTGCCGAAGCTTCTGGGCATTTTTAAGAACAATCTATATAGAGGGTATTCAAAATGTTTTATAAACTTTTAATCATTCCTCTCAGCAGTGGAAACTCATTCGAATTGCAATTCCAAACCATACATTTCAGACTAGAAATACATATATAAATATATATTTGTGGTAAGTTCATCAATCTTTAAACAATAAGAAGAAATCCTTCAAAGGTAATGATCATCACCACACAATTGGCCAAAGAAACCAATGAATTTGAAACAAACATGGAGGGAACCATTTTAGATCTTTCTTTGAAATCTTTTTTAATTATTTACTTTTATTTATTTATTAGCTTTTTACTGTTCAGTTTAAAGTTTCATTTAGTGTAGAACATTTTTATATCCAGGTGTCCATGTTTCCATTTTACTGAATTCATTTTCAGCTTTTTCAGTCAACCAAAGATCAAATATGTACATATTTTGTTTCACTATAGAATACATTTTAAATTAATTAAAATAACATAAAAAATAATAATAATAAAATCATCTGGAGACATTGAAAATCTTCATTATTTCGCCTTAATGGATTTTTCACTCCATCCCAAAAGCAAAGAGAAACGCATTCCATTCAATTTTTGAATATGATTCAGACTGTTAAAATATTTAATTTTGTACGGAACGCAACGATACATATATGAAACTCGATTCACACAAGCTGAAAGTCGGATCAGCAGAATAAAAGACTGAAATTTGTTTGAGGAATAGTTAATACACTTTATAATTAGGCTTGTATATGATATAAACACAAATCACAAATTCGCTTGTATTTAATATTTTATTTCGTTGTTCTTACAAATACATATTTTATTTAATTCTTACGACAAAAAGAAACAAACATAATAAATTAATTTAATAAGTTAAAAATATGCCAAAAGATTTAAGCTATTTAATACATCTAAAACTCGTTAGTTCTATAGACTTATTGCATTTGGTTTTTATACACAGTCAATGATGGTTGTGTTGCGACATTAAAACTAATTAGAAGTTTTGATAGTTATTATTGCTTGAATACAATTTAAGGATTATACTTGCAATTGTTATCAAATCTTGCCCGATTAACGAAACTTATGGGATGGGATTGGATTCGACTACGCTACTTAAGGACGCTCTAAGAATTAGACGTACTTTAGAATTATCTACAGTGGTAGTTCCGGAATTGACTATTGATCCGCATCGCTATGGACCGAGGTGCTGGCCGTACTGCTCTTATCGGGACTGTGGGATCTGCTGTTAGACGGACTAGAGACTTTGGAAGCACACGACCGCACGGACAGATCTTCTGGCTCGCTGTCGTAAAAACTTTCTTTGGAAGACTCACTATGAACCGAAGGACTTAGCCTCTTCAACAGATCATTCGCTCCGCTTGCTCCGGGCTCCATCGCTCCAGGCAGGCCATGGCCCTCGACTGTAGGATGCATGGACGCAGCAGCAGCTGCAGCGAATGCAAAGAAATTCAAACTCGCGCTGAACATTTTACACCAATCCAGGAGAGCTCCCTGCCCATGGCCGTCGCCTTCAGCCAGAGGAATTTGTGTAGAGTTCACAGTTGCTTGGCAGGGCTGAGCCTCGAAGATTGGCTGCAGCATGGAAGGAAGCGCCGTCTGGTTTTTGTTGTTGTTGTTGTTGTTGTTGCTAACAATTGGAGTTGCTGTTGTAGTTGTTGTTGTGGGTGTAAAAGCACAGTCAATGTCATTATTGTTATTATCGTTGATGTATTGTGTTTGGATAGGTGACGGACTATGCTTGGCTGGATCTTTTGCCCAGTTCTTCACACTTAGGAGGGGACAATTAAACTTTTTGGCTTCTTCCGGCGTGGTGGTGCAGTCCGGCCTCGGATCCGGTATGTTGTTGGGCTCCTGGAAGTTAGCTTTGGGCGACAACTTGGAGTTGAAGAGAGCCAATAAGTTCAGCTGATGCACCATGTTGTTGGTTGAGTAGCCCGGCACTGATGAAACCGAATCCTTGCTGGCGGCGTGAGCATCCGTTATCTGCTGAATGGCCTCGGGGTGCAAGCTCTTCTGTTTGATAAACTCGACCAACGCGAACTTCTCCAGCAACGACTCGTTGTGAGTTGTGTAGGCCATCGCCTGGCAGGGCAAACTGCCGATGCCGAGATCGTCATAACTGGGAATTGTTGCGAATTTCGGGGGCAGCAATTGTAGCTCGAATTTGGCGCGTTTTTCCGGGGGTGTGTCCAGACTTGGCAGTCCCAGGTTATCCGATCCCAACTGACGGCACATGAATCTTAACTTTTGCTCATTTTTGCACCAACCACGAAGCGTTGATTCCGGAACTCCTATGTCCCTCGAAACACTGGCTTTTGTCTCGCCATTATGAATTCTTTGAATTGCCCGCACTTTATCATTCGGCGTTAAGTTTCGCAGTGGGCGCTTGCCCCGTGTACTCATACGAATATTCATATGCTGGTAGGCTGATATGTCCATTTTGAAATTTCAATTTCAACTTCAATTGCAATTGACCGCAAACGGTGGCGACGTATTCTGTGCGCGCTGCTTTTGATTTTACACGAATAAACTGGTAACTGTCTACTGACAACTGACAACTGCGAGTGCTGCGGCAATTGGTGTTCACTCTTCGGATCAACAGAAGGATGTGATTTTAGTTCGGCAAGCGTTGTCCTGTCGAAGGCGTGCTTGCTCCAAAGCGAGTTCATCACGTTTGCGGCGAAGAGCACGAAAACAGAGAGCAGAATAAGTGTGTTTGTGTGTGTGTGTGTATTTGTGTGTGTGTGTGTTTGTGTGTGTGTGTGTGTGTGTGTGTGTGTGTGCGTGTGTGTGTCTCCCCGTGTACGTGTGTGTACATAAACGGATGACTATTAACACACACACTCAGAGGTACACGTGCTCACGCTCTCTCGGAGAACAGGCGCGAGAGAAGCGCAGCAACAAGAACAACGCAAGAGCAGTTTACCACCTCAACAACTTGTTACTCTGACGAGCAGAGTTCGCCTCGCGCACGCTCTGTACGGCACGTCTGAATGGGAACAGAGGCGACAAATAAGACTAAGGTAGTAAAACTCTTGATTTGGGTACGGTTTGTCTTACCCCTCTCTCAGCTGATTTGCCTTGAGTCAAGTTTCTTTGGTCCATTCCCCCACAATTTTGTAGACCCAAAATTTACATACATATGTATGTACATGTGAATATGCACATATGTATACATATGCACATTAGTACAATGCACGAAAACAAATTTTTTGTTTAGTTTAATGTATTTGTTTCCATAAAATTATTATATTATATTAATAATTATATTATATCATATTAAATAATGATTACAAAAATGCATTTTAAAAACCAAAAATATTTCATTTATAGTTGCTATACAATGGATTGGCGCAAAAAAACGATCTAAATTTAAATGCGATTTGTTTATATAAAAAAACAAAAATATAAAGAAAAATGTTAATATGCTAATATGTACACTGTATTAGTTATATATATTTTCTAGATTCCTTTCAGAGGTTAGCAGTTAAATATAATTTTCTTCAATGGTTGATTCAAAACAAACCATAATGCAATCGCATATTCATAGTACTACGTTTAGATTTTTAGTACTTTATTTAAATATTTGTTTCTAATATGAGAAAGAGTCTAATTCATTCAGAATATATTTAAAAATAAAAGATATTATATTATATTTATATGTGTTACAATAATGATCTATAAAAGAATATTTTTTATATTTTCGTCAGTACCTTTGAAAAACTAAATTGTAGTTTATTATGAATATCATTAAATGTTTGGTAAATTATTTAAAATATATAGATAGCCACCAATGCTTTTGACTATTTTCTTATCAATTATTTTGCAAGCATTTTATAAAATATTATTATTCATCATTTAATGACTTAATACGAAAAACTAAACACAAATAGAAAATTATTGGTACTTCCATATAAACTTTTGCTGTTTGAGTCAAAAGATCACAGAAGTAGCCAGACCGTCGATACTGGGGGCTATTCTCGTGTGATTGAATGCAGATTTACCATTTAATAAAAACGCCAGTGCATATGATGTTATCAATTGTTTATCTGTCCAACTGTATCTTCAGGATTTATTAAATTAAATTTTTTCGGTTGAGTAGATTTACCATACCATTTTCTATATTTTAGTTTTGAATTTAATGCAAAAGTAAATATATATTAATTTATCTTCAAATGCGCGCCTATAATGAAACCCGCATTTCGATATAAATGGCAGAGCTGTTAGTTAACATTTGGTTAACAATTGGTGTTTGCCACTGTTCATTTGGTTATATCACTGTCTGGTCAGTGGTTATATACTATATCAAACGTACCACTGAATGTACTGATTCATTTAAAGCTGAGAAACCTCAGATGAACTTTTTCCATATCAACATTTAAAATTAATATAGCAGCCTATAAAGTGATTTCGATATACGATAATTATTTAAAACTCTTTCGCATTTACTCATTTTGCACTGTAAGCCAGTTCTTTGATTTATAATGTTCAAATATATTGGCAAGTAAACTGGTTTCCGACAAGACTAAAATTGTAGAAATCTTTACTTAGCTACAGTAAAGGTTGGTAAAGGGTAGTTTTCTATATTCGCTTACGAAGTGTAAATTTTCCTATTTCTAAGAGAACCACAAAACAGTTCATAAATAAGAGATAGTTTTGGCCTTTTAGCACACTGTTTCGCACAGAACATGTTAGTCCCGCTAAATGTTTTATTATTGAGATCCGCAAAATTTAAACGTTTTAAAGCGTTTCGAATTCATAATGGATTTAGAAAATAATAACAATACAGTGGTACCTGAATTCAAGAAGGAAGACGTTGATAAAAAGCGCTCAGCGCCCGGCGATGACAATGATGGCGTTGAGAATATCAAAAAGGTAAAACTCTGCGGCAAGGCTTTAAAAGTGGAGGACGCACATGTGCCAGAGAGTAACAAAAAAACATTGGCGCAGAGTCCGAAAAAGCGAATAGAACTTAGGAATATCAAGCCCACGATCAATAAAAATGAGGCCTTTATATATGGCAACTACAGGCATTATTATGGCAAGCGTATTCTGGACACAGACTTCCATGATGTACGCCTGGATGTGCTGGGCATGCAGCCGGAGTTGTTTCGAGGCAAACAATTGCTCGACGTTGGCTGCAACTCCGGTCACTTCTCTCTGGAAATAGCCAAGAAATTTGAGGTGAAGAGCCTGGTTGGCCTGGACATCGATCGTGCCCTGATATCCGAGGCCCAACTCGCCGTTAATCTGCTCAAGCGCTCCAGTAATATTTCAGCAGCCACGGCTGCTGGAAAATTTCCATACAATGTCAAATTTGTGCATGGCAACTTTGTGCTAGCCGACGATGTGTTACTTGAAATCGTGCGACCACAATTCGATGTCATTCTCTGCCTCTCTGTCACCAAGTGGATACACCTCAACTTCTGTGATGCGGGTCTGAAGCAGGCCTTTCGACGAATGTACCTGCTGCTGCACCCAGGTGGCAAACTGATACTAGAACCGCAAGCATTCGATACCTACAAGCGACGCAAAAAGCTAACGGTTAGTGGAACAAATATACGAGCCTGTAGCTATTCCGAGAATAATCGTTCTCATTTTCATTGCAGGAAAGCATAAGGAAGAACTACGAGGCCATCCAATTTAAGCCAGATCAGTTCGCCAGCTATCTACTCAGCCAAGAAGTTGGCTTTGCTCGCATGCAGCTGATGGGCGTTCCAGCGCACTGCCAAGCAGGCTTTAAGCGCCCCATTCTGATATTTAGCAAAGTCTAATCTAGTCTATCTACTTTAGAATTTAAGAAATTAAAACAATTGAATGCTGAATTTTCACTCCGTGCGTTGCTTTTTATTGGGCGACGGTAACTGTTCCAGTATGGCGGGCATTTTCTCCAGTAGTTGCTCGGCACTTAATGTAAAGTCGCTGTCCGCCCAGAGCAGACGCAGTTCATTTAGAACCACGCCCACTTGTTTACCCGCCAGGCCGTACGGCTTCAATGTGTGGCCATTTACGGGTAAGCTAGGCATCTGCCACTCCTTCAACTGCTCATAGAGCTCCAATTTGTTGGCGTATTTCAGTAACTGCTCAACGTAATCCCGTTTAGCATAGGGCTGAAGGCACAATTTCTGATAGTCCCGTAGACAAACATATTCGGAGTTCACCTGAAACGGAAAATTCATATTACTTTCAATCATCGTTATTTTTATTTTATGGATTACTCTCTCCCGCTGCTGAGTGATGAACAAAGCAAGATCCCGCTCATATGCGCTCAGCTTCAGGCGTTCGTGCAGTTTCATTGCCTGCTCGCTGCTATGTAGCAGCCCAATCAAATATAAGATTGGGTAATGTGGCTCATGGAACCGCTTGAGATCGACGCACAGTCGCTCAAATTCTTCAAGATGCGGATGAATGGGCAGGCCGCATTGTTGCAGCAGCTCGCAATTGTTCATTTCTAGTATCAGCTCGCGATTAAAGTTGCCAACTACAATCTTCTGCAGCTCTGCCCAAATGCGTTCTCCACTGATCCGGGCCAGACCTTCGGAATTGGCCTTGATAGCTGCCAGCGTTGCCTTGTCATGGCAGTCCGGTCTCTCAGCGATGCGACCATAGAATCGAAAGTATCGAAGAATGCGTAAGTAATCCTCCTTGATGCGCACATCGGCATCGCCCACGAAAACGACGCGACGTTGCTCCAAATCCTCGTAGCCGTAGAAGTAATCGTATACTGTCCCATCGAAGCCGAGGAACATGGAATTGATGGTCAAGTCCCGACGATTGGCATCCAGTTGCCAGTCGGTGGTAAAGACAACGTCCGCATGACGTCCATCTGTACGCACATCAATACGCAGCGTGGTAACCTCGAAATTCTCTTTGTTGTGGATGCGTGGCGTGATTGTGCCATGCTTTTCGCCTTTGGCATTGATCAGTCGCACCTCCTCCTTGCCGAACATCTCCTTCATCTGCTCTGGAGTGGCAGTTGTCGCGAAGTCAATGTCCTTCGGCTTTATATTCATTAATATGTCCCGGACGGCGCCGCCTGCAATACGCAGTTCGTAGTCATATTTCTTGAACATAGCCACAAGAGCTTCCAGCTCTGGTGTGAATATGCTATGAAACTCATCGCTGTCCACTTTCTTGATTGCAGGATTCTCACGCATCTTAGGCGGCTTACCAAGCTGTGCTATTATCTCTGACGAAATGTTCGTTGTCTTCTTAGCAATTTCGGCCGGCGACGCCATACGGCACACAGATGTTCCGTTGTAACAAGAACCCTGCAGCAAACGGGAGGAAACCAATGCTGTGGAACGTGGCAGGGTCAGCAACTTGGCAATCAAACATGAACCATGCATTTAAATGCTTTAATGCCGGAAAACACAAGTTTATTAAACATCAAAAGGAGTAAATAAGTGAGCAAAGTGGAATTATGTTATAGCAGCTGACTACGAATATGTTAAAACAGCTGAAACTCATATTTGATTAACATACATGTTATCCGTCAACATCAACAGCTGGCTTCGGTAATATCGATTGCATCAATAATCGTTATCGAAATAAGGTCGTCTAACTATACCACTAACCAGACAACCAGCACTGACCAAACAACAGTCAGTGCAACCAGACAGAGAGAGAGTAGGACAAATGGCACATAGCCGTTCTTCATACGGAATTGGGACCATTTCGATTGAGCGCTCATAGCGCACTGTTTAGACGTGCAGCATTTTTACTGCTTGAACCTCCAGCGACCGAGCCGAGCAAATACGAAGTATAGTGGTACCTCAACTTAACAGTGTCGAGGTGTAGAAAAATTTGTTCTACATGTCTAGTCTATGTGTTGTCTGGTCAGTGCCAGTACCCATACCACTTGGTCAGTGGCCAATGGCCATACCAATGGATTAGCATTCTGTTCGCAATATATATTAGCTAGAAATATTCACGAAATAATATGAACTTTGTAGCAAACAGCTATCATGCTCTCATACATAATTCACACAATAGAATTTTTACACAATTTTTTATTTCTAATATATAATATAATATATATATATTTTACCAATTTGCGCAAGTTGCAGTTCCTTTTGCCAATTTCAACAAGCATTTCCACTAAACAGTTTTACACATTGGGTATGTAAGCATATACATACATATAGTATTTTAATTTTTATAAATTTTCTGGGCCTTATTTTAAATCATTATATACATAAATTACGCGCGCGGAAGTAGCAATTCTTAAAAAAAAAACGTTGAAACTTAAATTTAGACAGTAAAAAGAGTTCTCAATCGAATTACAATTTGTGAATTATTTTAACATGAAATTTAGCTAATTTCCGTATATATAGTATATATATATATGTCTCTTTTTGTTGGGTTGAGTGTACAATATCTACCAATGTGAATTATAGACATCGTTTATTAATTGCAGTATATATGTTTAATAATATAGTTTTTCCCCACTGCTAAAATTCTGGCTCAGTAAAAACAAGCACGTCTTTCCATGTATTTTTTCTTATATATAATTAATATAATATTTTCAATTTTTTTTCAATATGTACCTTCACGTATGTTGGTTTGATTTTTACAATTTGAACATAATTAAACATCAGAGATGAACATTAATTTAAAATAGTATTCATTATGATAAAAGCGAATCGTAATGTTGAGAAAACCGACAGGATTGTATGTGGTCGCCAAATGTATGAAGCTTTCAACTAACATTTTATATATAGACTATGCTCTGCACGATATGACAGACTTTACTCCTTTAGTATAGAGCCTAAACATATATCAGGAATATATAACGTACCAGAAAGTTCAAGATTATCTTAAAATCGCAGTCATCCGAATGCGATCTTTAGTTATTTGAGCTAAATATTACATAAACTTTGTATCGATGCTGCCGCAGCAAGCAGTAGAAGTCGATTCAACGATTTACACTGACCTTAATTATTTCTATAATGCCTAATTAACTAATACATCATTCTGTTTATAATGTAAAGCATATACATATATTCGTTATATATATATGTATAATTTTCTCTGTTCGTACATATTTCAAACCTAACAGCCAGTTTATGCAAAAATATTTTTGATGCTCTTCTTGTATTTATTATTGGGTGTTCTTTTGTATATTCTTCAATTATTTCATTTATTCATATTACGCTTGAGTTTCTATTTAATGACTAATGTATTGTTTTTTTTTTTTTTTTTTTTTTTTTTTTTTTTTTTTTTTTTTTTTTT
>NW_022046265.1:32965-47146 GCF_001654015.2 Drosophila navojoa | reverse complement strand
TGTGTGTGTGTGTGTGTGTGTGTGTGTGTGTGTGTGTGTGTGTGTGTGAGCGTGTGTGTGTGTGGGGGGGTGTGTGTGTGTGTATGAATTGCTACCCTTAAAGAAAATATTTCGGCAGGAAAAAAGCCTTTATTGACCGTAAAGATAAGAGTGAGCACTTGCTAAGAGGAGTAGGTGCTAAAGCACGTTCACACTCAGAGAAAGAGAGACACAGAGACATACGGTAATACGAAAAAAAACAAGCAAACTGTGGTCAAACATGCGATACGACAACGAAGACTTGACCTGACCCAGTCACGAGACGCCGGCCAGCAAAACGCGCGTGTCGCTGTTGCCGGTGCCTCTGCCTCTGCCTCTGCCTCTGCCTCTGCCTCTGCCTCTGCCTCTGCCGCTACGATTAACTAACAAATTGTGTGTGTCCAAAACCTTTTTTATTAGAGAGTGAATCGAATCTTGTACACAGAGAGATATGCATGCATATGTGTTTTATCATTTTTATCTCCTTTTTTACTCAGTTTAGTTACACTTTATGCCCATAGAACATTTCACTTAATTTAAGGAGATCAAGCGACAGGCAAAGGTACAAATCGATTTTGCTGTTATCTCTTCTGTATCGATATCTCGATCTCTTCGTCATCTTCATTCTCGTTTATCTTCTCAGATACTTAGATTCCTCTTAGATTCCTCTATATGCAATATTTCTGCCCAGTTTGCATGTGTGATCTATTTTCTATGTTGCATGTTGTATGCTCTACGTTATATCGTCTTTCTTCTCACCTCTATCTGCATCTAATGATATTCAATTTTGATATATGTATTTAATTTTGTATTATAGATAATTCTGTTTCTACTGCTAATATGAGTAATTATTTATCCTACACATTCATTTCGCAGACAGTTCGCATTGTATACATTTTATGTATTTTGAATAAAACTTATTTTGGTTAGCTATTAACTTTTACTCTAAAACATTTCATTTATGATTCTGTCTGTTCCTCTGTCTTTGCTTCGGTTACTGTCAGGGACCGTAACAATTATAAATTGTATAGCACAAATTAAAAAATTAGAATTATTTTGTGGGACACAAAAAAAAAATATTTTTAATTGTTATAAATAATTTATATGATACAAATCAAAAATAATTATTACAGATCAATTTTTATATAAAAATCAAATCATAGCTCTTATATAAATTGAATTGATATACATACATATGTATGTATCTCTTTAAGCGAAGGAGCTACATCATATTTTTATATCATAGTTCGCAAATAACTGTTGACTCTTTTTCGTTGTCTGCAATTAGTGTCTTTCACTCACACAATAAAAAAGACTCAGAAACTGTTTTGTGTGGCTTAGTTCGCTTGCGCTCAGAACGAGATACTTTATTTCTGTTTTCGTTTCGCTCAAAACTGCGAATATTCCAGTAATTATTTTTATCATATAATTATTTTTATCATATAATTATTTTTATCATATTATTTATAAATAATTTTTTTTACAAAAAATTGAAAAAACAAAACGTTTATCCATTTTTATCCTATGTGTTTTCCCGTCTTTTCTTGGGGCTTCTTTTGAGCGTAAATTTTTGAAAATTCATAACCCCTATTTGCGGTCCCTGGTTTCTGTTTCTTTCATGTGCCATATATATACATATATATGTAAATACACATGTATGTGCATATGTATGTATATTAATGTGGACAATTACAGGTGGGTGGATCCCAGCGCCGGGACGAATCGTGTGCCCATTTGTCTGCGCCAATTAAGTACGGATTGTTTCTTGGCAAATGGAAAATGTTAATTAACGAAACCAGCTGTGACTCATTTGGGCAGGAGGGGTGTGGGCGGCAAGAAGAGGCACTCTGCAGATAAGCGCTGGCGCACAAACAGCCAATCAAAAGATGCGATGAGGAAACCACACTCGCAACACTGCGAATATTCTACGCACAGTGCGATGCTGTTTTACTCACATACAGATGCACAGACACAGCACACAAATAATCGTCTGCACATTACACATACATATATGTACCTAGGTACGTTTGTATGTATATATGTATATATATATGTATGTTTACGACTAATGTTTTTTATTTTCGCTGAGGTCGAGTGGGTGGTGGGATTGGCGTGCAAGCAAAGTAAGCTTAAATACTAACACAACATTCGTTATGTAAACACACACGCACGCTCGAATATGGACGGGAGTTGATTCGCGAGTGTGTGAAAAACACATTCATTGGTATGTGCGTACAGACCCACGCACGCATACATACATATGTACATACATATACATATGTATATGTATATGTATATGTATGCGCACGCTTTGCAGTGCTCTCTATGTAATTGCAACTGTACCAAAAAATTTAAATGCAAATAATTACAACAACAGCCGCTGACAACACGACCGCCGAGTCGGGACGAGTCTCGTCTTGCTTCGCCTCGCGTCGTTGCAGTAGGCATGTTTTATTATCAGTCCCCCAGCCAAGCAGTCTGAGTGTGGGAATCGGAGCCACGCCTTATGCAGCGCGGCTGGCTGGTGTGTCATCTTCCCCAGCCAGCCAGCAGTCAGTCAGCCCCATCTCTCTGACTTATATCAAGTTTAGGGTTACGGTAACGAGCGGTAATGAGAGACCCCTTAAAGCATCATAAACGAGCGCGAGTGAAACAGAAAAGCTGACGAAGCTGAAGCCGCCGCATCAGCATCCGCAAAACAAAAGCAATGAGCAGTAAAGCGCAATCATTGCCACTAAGTTTGAGCCGAGCGCACCCATCTCGCTCACGCCCATTTGAGGGCGAGCGCTTTACGATTATACACAAAGAGTCATCGAAAGAGAGAGACGGTGAGAGCGAGACCGACAGAGTGAGAGAGCGTGAGCGTAAACCGTGAGTGAGAGCCAAAGAGAGAGAGCTATGTGTTATGAGAGCGAACTTGTAATTATTTCTGCAGTGCTAAATGAAAGAGCGAGATGTACTTAATCAACAGTGTGCCTCACCACCTTGGCTCCCACTCAGGCTGATTTCCCTCCCTGTTCCCACAACTCACTCTCTTGCGATGACCATATACATATTGTATATGTACATATGTATGTACATACACACATTTATTTTTGCAAGAACCATATCGCATTAATAATAACTGCAAGCCCCAAGCTCTTTCATCCTGCTCTCTTACACATACATATGCGGCACCGAAAGAGAGAGAGAGAGAGAGAGAGAGAGAGAGATAGAGATAGAGAGAAAGAGAGAGGGCTCAGATTTAGGCTCCCATTTTGTCTGTGCAACTCGTACCCCTTTAATATTATTATTTTGTTTATTATATTATTGTATTGTAATTGCTCAAACTGACACACACCATGGCAACGACGTTGGCTAGGGCTCAACTGCTTTTTGCAGCCGGAGACAATTAGGCATCCCAATTGGGAGAGCGCGTCGTGCTCCTGGAGCCGAGCGCCTTACAACAGCGCACAGCGGCAGAGCCCGGCAATACCCATAAATATAATGTAAATAATGTATAAATTATTATACAAAATGCGCTGACTGCGCCTCGAAGACTTATACTTGGTGCTGCCAGCTTTCTCTCCCTCTCTCTCTCTCTCTCTGACTCGCAGATACGTACATAGATTTCGTTCTGCATTTGTTGGTCGTCGTCGTCACCTTCATCGTCTTCTATAGCAATGCCACCGTAGCCTACCACCACCCAGATTCAGTTTATTGTGGGTGTTGCTGTTGCTCAGTGCAAAAGAGCTAGTCGCTGTCGCAGTCGCAGTCGCAGTCGCAGTCGCAGTCGCAGTCGACGTAGCAGTTGCTGCCACTGTCGTTGTAGCTATCGCTGGAAAGGGACAGAGACAGCGAGGGTGAAAAGCTGAATCCGCACTCAGAAGCATAATGTGCACAATTACGCGCGCGACTGTTTACTATTCCCTTTTTGCTTTCGGTTACAGTTAGTTTTTTATTTCCTTTTGCGCTCTGATTTCTTATTTTGCTTACACACATTTTCATTTTACTTTAGAATCAGTCAACTTCCCCTTAACAGAACCGACATCCACATTATGCCCTCTTTCACTTCTCGTTGTTTTCCCTTATTATTTATACCATCTCCTTCTTAATTCTATTTATATACATACATATGTATGTACATATATACATATGTACATATATATATTTATATTTGCGAATGTTTGTTCTAGTGTAATTATTGATTGTAAAAGACAGGTAATTCAATTTATCTATGTACATACATATATCTTATACATGTATGTATGTATGTACATGTACATGCACACTTAACTTTTCTTTTTTATTTTCATTTATTCACACCGAGTCTATGTACATATACATATGTACATGTACATATCTATGTACACATATTTACTCATGTATATACATATGTACATATTTGAGTACATGCCCATGCCAACATTTACATATACACACACAGGAGCAGCATGCCACCCAGTGAATTTTGGTTAAAATAAGCTTTTTCGCAGTTTTTTCTTATTATTTTTTTATTTTAATTTCGCTGTTCGCTCTTATCGATTTTATTCCCACCACTTCCTTGTTTGTTGATTTCCATGTGCACGGTTTGGCGGGAGGAGGCGGAAGAGCTCGTAAGAAATGCCTGACGCGCACACATACAGACACCCCAGCATATGTACATACATACATACATATGTATATACGCGGGTGTGTGGGAGTAGCGTTATATGTAAATTTGTCTCGATTCGGCCACACCCATAGCGCCAATTAAAACACTTGAAAGAGCTACTGAATGCAGAGGAAAGTAACAAAAAGTGGACGTACTTGACGTCAAGTATAATCATACATACATAGCTATGTACATATGTGCATTGAAGTACATATGTATGTATATACATACATACGTACATACGTGTGAGGACAATTACACATACCATGTGCTGGGAGAGTCTGCACAGCTTTATTTTAATTGGCTACACGGCGCAGCCAGCGAAAAACATATGTATGTATGTATGTATATCCATGCAAACGTCCATAAAAGTGCGGTTGCATACAGGCTCAAGCAACACACACAAATAAATACACTTGTGTGTGTGCTTACTCAGTTAGTTACATACATATGTATGTATATTGTGTTGGTTAATTGCCTTCTCTTGTAATTAGTCGTCTGGTGGTGCCATCGCGTTCCTCCCCATTCGAGACCATAACGAATCACAAGGTTTGATGTTCAGCCAGTAACAAGAGTAGACGGTAAACATACATATGTATGTATAAACATACATACATACGTTTATTCATATGTACATATGTACATAGCTTGAAGGGGTCGGGCTGGTTGAACGTATCTGTGTGTGCGGGCGACAAGGAGCAATTAACTAGCCATACAAACGCATTACCACTCGGAATCACAAAAGAAAAGCATGCAAAAGAAGAAGAAAAAACGAGGCTTAACAGAAAAACACGCGCAAAGAGAGCGCCACAACTTTCATTGATTATGGCGACGGTAGAGAGCAGAAGAGAGCGCAAAAAGCAGAAGAGCTAAAGTAAATGTATTTATGGATGTATGCATACATGTGTGTGTTGTGTGTGTGTGCGCGCGTGGCGTGGTGTGGGCAAAGCAAAGCGAAACCATATAAAACACAAAAGCAAGCAGAACACTTGCGATGCGTGTATGTGTGTCTCGAAGGGGGTGAGACATGTGCAAGAGACGGCATATGGGTACGATGGTATGGGGAATAGCTGCTGCGGTTTCTGTTTCTAGTGCTGACGTTGCCGCTTCTGCTAGTATGGGGCCGCCCGACGAGCGACGACCAATCAAGACCCGAGCTGCCGAACTTAATATCGCACTGTTGCTTTACTCTTCTGTCACGAAGCGAGGGGGCTACACACACATTCAGACATAAAGTGTCGCTCTCTCGCCCAGCATCTCAACAGCGAAAGAGCGGCTAAACACACAAAACGATAACAAGTCGACGCACTCTTTAACTGTAACTGGACAGAGTGCGCGTTATATGCCAAATAACTGAAATTAAATGAGGAGCAGAAAAACAACACAAACAACAAATGCCTTGTCATTGGCTAATTAGAGCTTGCCACTAATTATCGCCGTGCGTTAAAGGGTGATTTTCGTTCGTTTCTTTCTCGCCTCGGAGCCAAATATCTACGCTCATTTTAATTGGCTACGAATACAATGTTCGGCCACAGTTGGCGCGCAATCGGGTTACTTGAGGTTAAGTTTTTCGTTGATCATCGATGCTGTATGTCGTATATTGTAAGTCGCATGTCGTATGTCGAATGTTGTAGGTTGTCGGTCATATGTCGTGTGTCGAATGTCGTATGCCGAATGTTGTATGTTGTAGGTCGTATGTCCTAGGTCGTATGTCGAATGTCCTATATCGTATGTGAAGTTATTTGGATATTAAATTAAAAATAAGTCAATATATATTTTAATGTCGTAAGTCGTATATCGAATGTCGTATCTCAAGTTATAATTTATTTAAATATTAAATTAAAATAAAGTCCATTCAATAATGTATGTTAACCCTAGTTTCACACAAAAGTAAGTAAGTCAGCCACATCGATAAGTATCGATGTGACATCAATGAAAATTAATTTACTACCAGAATCTAGCCAATTCTCTGGGAGCATTGAGGATAGAATATTTAAAAAAAAATGGTTGCTATACGTAGCAAGGAGGATTTAGTTATCTGCTTTTAATCTATTCAGACTTCATAGTTTTAAATTTTTGTATTTTCCTCGTGATATTCAGTTTACTTTTCTGTCAGGTAATAACAAAATGCAGAATATCTTTTACAGGAAACTTTTACCTTTTACATATATGTATTTAGAAAAGCAAACCCCTGATGTAATTTTTTATTCTTATGAAATCTAGGAATCAGTTATAAGATTAATCCGACTTTTGTGATAAGGCTGAGAGCTACGATATTCCATTCCTAAGAGGAATCATTTGCATACGCTTAACTAGGTTAGATATCATGTTAGTCTTTCGGACTTTTTTACGACATTGTACAAAACCAATATACTCATTTCACTTTCGTGAATGAGTAAATTGGTTTTGTACAATGTCCGTCTTGCTGTCCGTCCGTCTGTTCGTCTGTCCGACTGTCCGTATAAACGCATATCCTCGATTTATAAGGAAAATGCATTTGCCGATATGCCAGAAATCATGTTAGTTGAAGAGACAAAAAGCTGAAATTTAGAATGTTGATCCGCGTCGACCGCCAAAGATCACCAGCTATGGCGGATATATCTCCGCCCATTGGGGGCGTGGCAAATCCGATAAAACTGTATCTCCCAAAGTTGTAAATCTAGAATGCTGAAATTTTGCACGTGAGCTAATGTTTCGATTCTTCAAAGATGGTTGATATCTACGCCTACTAGGGGCGTGGCAAATCGGACCTGAAGATATAGTGATTTTTAAAATTCTGCTATATTTTAGGCACTATTGATGCTAGTGACCTAAAATTTGGCAGGTTTACCTCCCAAGTCTAACGAGCTATGATGGATTAATCTCCGCCTAAAGGGGGCGTGACAGACGACAAAAGTTTAGATCTCATAAAGTATATGAGCTAGAAACTTCAAATTTGGATAGTTCAGTTACCAGTATGTTATGCCTCTTTGGGGGCGTGCCATATCAAAAAATACCCTGTAATTTTTTTTAATCTTTTTGGCGTAAGCTTGTTGTATAAGCTGACCAAAAATGAAGTGTCTACGCCCGGTAGGGGCGTGGCAAATCGAGAAAAACTTAACTTTCTACAGGGTTAGAGCAAAACTTAGCTACTAAATTGTTTATGAGGTGCGAATGAGTATTTTGCAGTTGGTAACGCCCGTCTGCAACGTTCTTACTTGCTTTTTGTTTGTTTTGACCAAAAAAAATTTTTTTTTTATTAAATGTCGAATAGGTGTTTTTTGGGAGGTATTATGCTATAAATAGTAGTGATAAATAGTCAGGGAAGTTAATATCCATGTAGTAGGGCTGAGCGTATTGGGAGCTCATAGATATTTTTACGCTTATGATTTGAAGCTCTTCAAAGTCTCCGCAGAGAATGGAAGCACCCATTTAGGTAATCCGCTAACTGTACTTACCCAATATCTAATAAATCCTAGTGAAAATAGATCTACTTAGTTTAGCCATTAGTCTCATTTGATTTGCAGCTTATTAACGACTTCGATCAAATCCGACTCCAAGTGCGACTTCAGGATTCTTTTACGATATTTTTGGTTGTTATATATAGGGCTTTGAATTTATTGTTTCGTAGTATTTGAGTTTTGTTTTGTTTTTGTACTGTTCTTTAATTTAGCTTAAGTGTTATAGGAACTTTGAATCGGGCGTGAGACGCGTGACGAGTTCAAACTGGTTTGCACCTGAAACATAATTGAGAGGTGGATTTGAGCGCATGTGAATTTACGTACATAGTCTGAATGTATGTGCATCCATTCAGTCATTCATAAGCGAATGAGGGACGGAGAGAATGGTAGAGGTAGATATAGGGACAGGATAAAAATGGTCCTTGATTTGGATTCGCAACTAAATTTGAACCTTGGATGAAGTGACTTCCGAGACAATAAAGTACCTAGCTAAGGTCAGGCGCGAGGGTGGTCACACACGTAAGAGCGAGGGTGTAAGAGCTGTCACCAGATGAACACCAAATGACTGTACATCAGAGCTTAAAGGGATCTGGCATTTCGTATTTTCAAAGCTCATTAACCGCGATTCGCATACGCCTCATGAATGTACGTACATCCAATAGACACAGATGTGTGTGTGTACAGAGATATGTACATAGGTATTTCTTATAAGGTATCGCATGTACATACATATATGTATGTATGCATATATGTATGCCGTTCGTATGCAAATAAGCTAACGTATGCACTCATACTTGTGTACACCCTTGCAGGCGAGGTTGAGGTTGAGAGCAAAATCAAGAGGAAGAGGGATAGATGGCGAGATGGCGAATAGATGAACGGTCGACTAGCGCGCCCACCCTCCGATTTAATTTCTATCTTGTGCTTTTTACATTTTTAATATCAACACTTTTACCAGTGGTTGCTTATAACGGGAGAGACAGTTGTCTCTTTTTTATGTACGCACAGCCGCATAAACTCACACGCACACGGCAACACAGACACAACCACAGGCACAGGCCGGCCTGTGTGTTCACATGTACATACATATGGATGTATTCAAATTTGTTGCAAATCTACTCTTACATGGACCACGTGCCTCATTATTTCGTTGAGAGTACACACATACATACACATATTCTCTTTCTACCCCTTTGACGTGCTGCATCATCTATTTCACTCACACGATTGTTCCATTGCTCTTTACTGCTTCTATACAGTTTTGCACTGCCTAAATTCAATATGTTCAATGCACACGCACACACACACACACACACACACACACACACACACACATATATATATAATACGAAGTATTTATATAAGAAATTAGTAACTTTTTTTTTTTTTTTTCAAAGAATTGGAACGCAACGTTTAGACGAACATATGCCTTGAAAAGACAGTTGTTGTGGTTGCGGTTGTCGGGATAGTAGATATGGGTATTGATATATAAGGAACCGTTATTTGAGCAGTTACTAAAACAGGATTCGTTTGTACTCCGATGCACTGATAATCCGTGAAACACATTATATGAAATATCACAGTTGAATGCATGTTTTTAGTGAAAAAATTTGATATTAATTTATTTATTTACTTTTTGTCTAGGACTCGCTTATTTTGCATGTAAAATCAAATGTTGCCACAAATGAATTTATAACAAGCACAAATATTTATCACAAAATGAACCCGATGCAAATATACATAATGTATATGTATAAATATGCACTTATTTTGAGGATAGGATAATACATCAAGCGCCAATGATTAATAATTGCGTCTAAGTACCGTTTAGGGTTTTCAAAATTTTGCAATAAAAATTGCGCAGTTTCATTGGCCTCTTTTATGCATTCACAAATGCTTGTACGCGTGTATAATAAAAATTGATTATTATTGTTATTAATTTTATTATTCATTTCAAATTATGTGCTATATTTTATTTGTGATTTCTTCTTTTTCATTTTTGATTAATTCTCTTTTGTACTAAGCGCTGTACCTCGATAACGTGAACCTAGCCGCTTCCACCGTCGATTTCATACTACCAATTGTATCAGTATCTTCTCGTTGTTTGTATCACTGAGTTAGTTTTCACCCTAAACGAACGACAGGCTCGCACACACACACACCGCAAGAGAGCATGCAATAAAAGCAAGAGAGAAGAACCGGAATCACTGTAAAGAGTGTGAGAGCGCTAGAGCATAAAGAGCAAGTCTGAGCGCGTCGACTATTGAGAGTCAAAGAGAGGTACGGGAGCACGTGAGCACGAAAGCGTGGGAGCGTGAGAGAGCAAGAGTTCAGTAATTGGTAATTATTGCCACGCAGAGTGGTAATTAGGCGGAAGAGAGACAAAACATCCCATAAAACAAAGTACCCAATGTGCTTCTCATTCGTGCGAGAGCGTGAGCGCCTTTATGCGCCTGCCCCTTCGTACAGATTCGTGTACCCAATGTGTGGGAGTAGTCCAGGCAATGACAATCATCGTTCATTATATTTGTTTATAACTACCGTCGGATGTTGTATTTACTTACATATGTATGTATGAATCTGTGTGTATATATGGGACCAGTTACTCTTTCGTGTCCATGTATTTGTAGTATATGTCCCTCTCTTTGCATATGTATATATGTACACATATGAAACTGTTTGTGCGCTTGAGATATTCCTTCACTGTGCCTTGACTTATTTAAGTGTTGAGTAACGAAATCCATTTTGGATAATTAAATATCGATGGTTATCAAAATATCTCAAAACTGTTAAAAATATCGCCGCATTTCTGCGAAATGATCGTATGTTGAATTTTGCGAAATTGAGATTTTAAGTAGAACGGTTAGAAAAAGTCTGTCTTACATACTTGCAAAAAATAAGAACTAAAATCGCTCTAGTTTGGGGAACAAAAATCAATTTTAATATAAGCGTATGTCTACTAACATAAAATAACAAAATTTTTAAACATACGATCATTTCCCGGGAATACGACGACATGTTCTATTCTATTTTAGACTCTAGCACGCATTGATTTTGGGCCATACTTGTATGGAGACTTTGATAAATAAATATATCATATCATGTTCGATTAAGTACCCTGATCTTCAAATTCATCCTCCTTTATATTCTTATTCACGAAACTGAGTATGTATATTGGTTTGGGGAATTAATTTTCCGAATTGCTACGCATGGGCCAATCGTGGACATTCTTTCCTGGTTTAAAATATGCCTTTTACAAGGAGGTGAATTTGGGGCTAGCAATAAAATTTAAAAAAAATGGAATTCTAAAAAGTAATCACGAATGCATGCACATTTAAAATTTGGGTACTCTAGTTTTAATGATATAGCAGACAAAAAATGATTTAATAACTGATTTTTGATAAGGTTTAATTGATAACGAAATATCGATTTTTGGGAGCAAACACGTATATAAGAAAGTTTCTAGCTCTTATAATTCTGAGATCGACGCGTTTGAAAAGACGAATAGAGAGACAGAAGGAGAAACGGATGAACAGACAGGGCTACTCAGCTCGTCACCCTGATATATATACTTATGGGGTCTGGCACGCCTCCTTTTGCCAGTTATATCCATCACTGGGATGTACGTAGTGACTTCAGAAAGTTTTTATGCTGCACATACTGTAGGTAATCGTACGTTATGGCTAATGCCATAAGTTATCGGAAATCTTTGTGTTTGTATTAAATAGATTCTAGTCCAGACAAACTTGAATATTTTTTTTAATAATTTGTATAATCTCGAAAAACTTTCAACTAATTCATTGAGATTCAATTTATATTCATTCATCATTCATTAGCTTAAAACAAAATTGAATATTTTGAATAGATAGATGTTTAGACAGTCAAGCCATTTGGTAGAACTAGGTGAACTCATATCCTCAATCGACAAATAGCTAAATAGAATACATTCACAACCTTCGATCTTGAATCCCTATTAAACATTTAGTACATTGGAAGTAGATCCGTTCTCATATATTGAGGGGAGAGGGAGTTTTTCAAATATGTAATTACACATTCAATCTCTTCATCATATCGGTATACAATGCCCAACCTCGGTATACGAGACGGCAATGGATGGATACAGACATACATACGATTTTAAGAACATTTCGTATCTATTTCCTTCTAGTTATAGTTCATGTATATGTATGTATATACATGCATTTAAGCATATGTACACCAATATATACATACATATATTTTATGAAATATTTGTCGACTTTACCGAAGCAAAGGACCAATGTTGGAACTTTCATTAGAAAACTCCATTTTATTTATTCCCTTGTGAATTGCGTATGGATAATCTGTGAAATGCTCCACCCTTAGTGGTAGCTATGAGTGTGCGTCCGTATGTAAATTTATGCACATACGCACACATTCACATATATACACACACATTTATTAGCGAACCAGCTCCAGCTCATCCACGGACAAACGTCTCCCCCCACCCCCCCTCTCTATCTCTATCTCTCTCTGTCTCCCCTACCTCTATGTGTGTGTGCATGTGCCGATTGCGAATGCTTCATACAGTTATACATGCATACATACGTACGTACATACATACATACATTTTTAGCGAGCCACCTACATACAGCCCAGCCATTGATGCTCCTGCGTAAAAGTGTGTGTATGTGTGAATGTATGTAAGTCTGTATTCAACAGAGTTGCGTATGGATGTATGTATGTACACACACATAGTTATACTTACATTGTCATTTCATTGTGACACTCGAAAGCCAAATTCTCGCGTCTGCGTTTACGCTTATCTAAATGAATAAAACACGCACACGGCAGAAGGTAAAGAAAAACCCTTTTTTTCGGCTCTCTCTCTTATAGCCCCCTCCCCCCAGGCTACTACAGATATATGCATACACCCATATACATATGCATACATATGTATGTATGTATATATGTACATATACATATGTACATATGCAAAGACACACACCCAGAAACACACATGCAGCCATGCAGAGTGGAGCCTTTCAACAGCTGTGTATTGAGCCAGCCTCCAGCAAACAAAATATATATGTACGTATATGAAAAAAAAGAATAAATAAGAAAAAAAGTCTAAGGGGGAGGTTCGTTGCTTCGCAGTTTTTTTGTCTTCTTTTTTGACTAACGAGCAAGCCGTTTTAACTCCTTCGCAATTATGTATATATATGTATGTATGCATGTGTACACAGCAATGTACGAGTAGAGAGAGAGAGAGAGAGATATAGAGAGAGGGGAGAGAAAGAGATAGAGAACGTACGTAACATATGAGTGTGTGTGTGCAAACATATACTTTTTGCTTTTTCTTATTCATTGCATACATGACTTTACACACACACACATCGTTGTACATACGTTTTTAGTTTTATACATGTGTGGGTGCGTCGCAGTAGATATTCTCATTTAGAAGTCAGCAAATAGAGCAGCAGGGAAAGGAGAGATGGATGAGGAGCGGGGAGGGTTGTTTTGATAATTTTCTTTGGAGATCGCACATGTTCTTCACTTCTGCTCGACTACGAAATCCCCTGAACTCTTTGAAGAATTGATATGTCACAATAATTTAAAAAGTTAAATTACAACGAAAATCGAAATTATATAAAATACATATACGTCTATATATCAAATTGGGAAGCTCTAGCTATAAAGGTGTATGAGATATACTTGAATAAGTAGCTTTCGATAAGGTGTTTAATCGATGATAAAGTGATCGATTTGAGAAAAACTCGATATGCTCGTGATATACACGGACATAGGAAAAATTCAAATCTCTTCATACATACGGATACGGGTCTCCCACGCCTCCTTTTGCCTGTTACATACTTTTAATAAAACTATTATATCAATGGGTTCTGGCAAAGATTATGTAAGAGAAAGAAGACCGAAAAAGAGATATAGACATAGAAAGGCTGACACACAGCAAGAAAAAGATGATGGAAATAGAGGTAGAGAGAGAGAAAGAAAACTACAAGAGAGAGATAGAGAGAGAGAAAGAAAACTACAAGAGAGAGAGAGAGAGAGAAAGAGAAAGAGAGAAGTATAAAAAACTAGTGGAAAAAG
>NW_022046265.1:20821-31189 GCF_001654015.2 Drosophila navojoa | reverse complement strand
TATATATATATATATATATATATATATATTATACGCATTTATATATACATATCTTTTTACAGCTAGTTTAGACTCTACAGGCATAGCGCGACTTAGTTCTACATAGCATAAACATTCCAACTTAGTTTCTTATGGTTTGGGCTATTTAAATAGGAAACAGTATCGCTCTCTCAATGCTGATATTTTGGTCACGTCACAGGTGTGCTCGACTAGGGTGATACCCAGTCTCTAGGTCGACTTAGCCATCATCAAGCTGATCGTCGTAGCAATAGTTATGGTAGTAGTAATCATAGACTACTGCTTTTGTTATTACTAAGGTACTACTACCACTGAAGCTACTGTGCCTGGTGCTACTAAAGCACTACCGGACGGACGGAAGCAGTCATACTCAGTTCCACGTTCGGTGAGAAAACTGCTAAAGGGACAGCTCTATGCTCAAAGATGTCGATGAAGAGGCGTAACCACAACAAGGGGCAAGTGAAAGGCTCTGGCCTCTGAGGATGAGAGCGAAGCAAAGTTGAAAGAGATTTTCGAGAAGTGTAATTTAATTAATTTTGTTGTCGCTTTAATAGTGGCAAAATAATCGTTAAATGCATAATTATGCTGGTAATTCGCCGGTCAAGGGCCGCTACTGGAATCAGCGCTCTTTCAATTATAATTGTTTTAACAGAGTTTAAAATTAACGAAAAAGAGGGGACAGACAGCAATCGGACAGCAAATCCATTTGACTTCCGGCATGAAAGAAACATGAAAACAAAAAATTGTTAGAGAGCTGAAGGGAAACGAAAACAAATAAACATTGGGGCAACCATTTAAGCTCGCCCGCACAGATTTGTTTTAGCATTAATTTGAGATTAAAAACCGTAGCCCAACGCCCGAGCGACTGAGCGACGGACAAATGCTCGTTAAGGGACAATATTTTGTGGGTCTTAATGAATTTCATAAAAATCGCAGCTTCAATTTAATTCCATTTTCAGTGCCCGCACCAAAGACATCGATTAAGTGATTTAGATAGCTTACAACGCCGGATAATGGCCTCGGCTCCCAAACGCATATACTGAACTTGCATTCCGCTATATGCCCGTGGACAATGATGAGTTTACTGAAAGTTGACGTGTATTAGACACCTAGAGGTTTTGCATTTTTATTTAACCCCTAGACAAAGGCGTGGATAATTAGAAGAATCGCACGAAACCAATTACTCTCAGCGAAAGAGTCCTCGTTTTGTCAGAATAGTTCGAATTGACTTCTTTAAAGCAGGACGAGTGTAGGACCGAGTCAGATTTATATATATCAAACATTCATGCGCCAACAAACTATCTAGCTGAAAATGATTCGATTAATGTAGCTCAAATGCTTTCGTAACCAACTGCCCTTCCATCCCGTCCCAATGATCGCTTGGGAACAGACACAGACAGCGAATGAGACGGAGGATACGAGAGGCAGTAACCCGAATACAGAGTAAGAAACAAGAAACTTGACCGCAACCAGCTACGCTTGAAAGCCTTGGCGAAAACTATGTTGCGGCCAGTGGGCAGCCCTTTTGGGGCAGTCTGAGATGCCGAGATGACCGAGACGTAGACACAGAGACACAATAAGTAAGAAGGCTCTAGTCGAGACTGCTCGACTAGGAGATACACTGAACCCTACAAGCTAATATTTTAATCATTCTGTACTTGTTTTATGCACACACACTTACACATGCATCCACACGCGCTTGGGCTGCGCTGCAGTGTGGGCAATATTATGAGAAAGTATTTGTTGAATGGTCTCTTTTGTAGACATACAATCTTAATGAAACTTTCAGGACTAAATAATAATAATAAAATGTTTGTACACTCTAAAGCACAAGTCCTTAATACTTGAAATACGTTTTTTTGATATTGGGGGCGAAGTTACAAAATCTGTATATTCATCAAGTCTATAGGTCTAAAAGTGTTCAAATTAATTTATCGAAAAAATTTGATAAACTTGTACTGCGTATGGTACACACGAGTATGCATACCAAAATTTAGCTCTCTAGATCATATAGCTTCTGAGATCTAGGCGTCCATACGGACGGACGGACAGACGGACAGGGCTATATAGATTCAGCTCGGCGTCCTGATCAACAATATACATACTTTATGGGGTCTTCTTCTTCATTTGACTATCTGATACAAATATGAAAATTTGAATAATAGTGCGCAAGGCAGACGCTTGTTATATATGTTATATTCTTGTTATATTCTGAGCCCATTGAAAATGGGAAATCAGGGTATAATGGTTTTGTCAAAAGTATGTAACAGGAAGTATATATGTATATTCTTGATCAGGGAAACGAGCTGAGTTGATTTTGCCCTGCCCGTCTGTCCGTATGTTTGAACGCGTCTATTTCAAGAGATATAAGAACTAGAGACTTGATATTTTGTTTCCTAGGTCCGTGTATACCACGCGCATATCGAGTTTTGCTTCTAAAATCGATAAATTGTCATATTATTTTGTTATAGATTAAAAACGTTAGCGAAAATCAGTAATAAATTTTATTATGTATATATAAAATTTATATATAAGAGCTAGACTCTTAAATTGTTTCCTAGGTTCGTGTATACTACTCGGATATCGAGTTTTTCTCGATAACTGTTCTCTATATTTTTTTTATCGATTAAAAACCTTATCGAAAACTAGTTTTTTATTTATATCTCCTATACCTTTAGAGCTATAGCTTCCAAATGTTGAAAGTAGAATTATATGTATTTTATAAAATTTCGAATTTTGTTGTAATTTACCCCCCACTCGTATATCCACTCACTTTTTGAGGCGTCTTTTCCTCGGCTCGGCAGCCGTTTGATTAGCAAATATTTGTGGTTGTCAAACCGATTACCCTTGCAGAATATACTGGTAGGTCATTGCCCACCTGTAGAGCCTTTAAAACCATCATGGTACATTACATATTCGCCTCATAACATTTTCTGGGGCGACTTTAATTTTGTTAAAACATTTTTTTTAAGCAACACCGAATATTTGTAAGGCGTATTTCCAGATAGGGCTTAGGATGCTCTTGTATACCGTGGGTTTCCTGTACAGCGATAGTTTGTTTTTAATTTTCTCTCCAATTAAATAATTATGTGAGCTCAGCATAGTAATGCCTCTACAACGCAAAGTTCCTGTGTTAAAGGTGTCATTTACGCACTTATTTCTACAAAGCTTTTCACATATTGTTGCAAGGATTCCGTAGCTATGTTCATGCTTGGAAGTCATCCGCGTAAGTTTTTTATCAAGACATCATCCTCATCTAATATTGCAACTACTTTTGAGGTCGGCATATCCGCTTTATACGGATTGTACAACGTAGTCAACTCAAACTGAGAGTTTCGAGGATTTTGAGATAGAAGTTGACCACACGACAAACTGTTTCCGGCGTCCCGTGGCTTTGTCTAAATATGAACTGCCAATTCGGATATATACGCACCTGGCTACTTAATATGGGTTCATCTTAGGAATAAATAGACCCATTTCCCGTTTCGAAAGTCTCGGGGTATAATAAGAAAATGATCTGGTTGGGAAGGCCCCAAAAAGAAGATATCTTGATTCCCGTCTGATCTACGTTTTTAAGAAAATAATTAATTAATTTTCAAACTGGCATTCTCACAATGAAATAAAATATTTAGTCTCCAATTGTTGATCGAAGTTACGTGTTAGTTAAGGTAGGTATGGCACCTATCTGGGACGATACAGTTTAAAGTGGGATCCAGCTGGAAGGGTATAGAATATCCTACCATGTATCTAAATAATCGAATAGAAAGGAAGCAGGAAGTGCTGTGCGAATGAATAGGATGTGCGTCGATATAATTAAGCTGGCTCTATCTCAATCCGACTTATGCAATCAGTGGGACCCACTAAATGTAAATAATTAATGATATCGGATGCATATGTAGATATGTGAACGTGTTCCTTGGTTAGATTGAATGAGAAGCAGTGCGTGAATACGAATCCGTACGTAATTCATAAAAAGTGAATTAGTGAATCCCTCATTTGGGGGATGATGTAGCTGTAAGCAAGCAGGGCCACGAGGTTTCATACACTCTCTTTCACGAGGAAGGCGAGTATATTGCCTTGGCCCTTTGATTAGTCTCCTGTCCTCATGTCCAGTTACCTGAAATTTGAAGCAGACTCGTCTTAGTTAGAAGCACAAGCAAATTCAAACAAAATAACGAAGCTCTAGTCGAAACCACTCGTCGACAAGAATTCTTTGAATCCTTTAAGCAACTGATATTTCAATAAGTATGCGCTTATTTTCTACTTACACAAGAAACAGCAAATGGACACACGCACGGACAGGGCCAAATCGGCTCAGCTCGTCACCCTAAACAAGAATATATATACTTTGTGGGGTCTGTCACGCCTCCTTCAGTCTGTTACATACATTTCAACAAACCCATTATACACCATTTTCAATTGGTGCAGGGTATAAAAACTCATCAGTTGGAGCTATTCAAAGGACGAAATTCTCTATAGGGGAGGATCACAAATGGAGCTTGGATACAACCCATGGATTAAATGCGAAACTATTAAAATTCGAATAGAGTGTAATGCAGTCGGTTAAGCCCACCCAAATCTATTGGTAGCTTCTTCTTCGTGCTGTGACACGCGCAATTTCCATCAATTTTGCCGAAATGACAAAACGCGACTGGCCGCGCACATGCCTTACTCCTCCCTCGCCTGTATTTTTTTCCACTCTCCCTGCCTCTGGAGCTTTCGCAATAATTATGCAATTCGTAGCATATAAATGTGCGCTTTATGCCTTTTACGACCCAGAAGGATGCCTAGCTCTTTGCTGTTAACCAAAATTCGATTGGCACCGTAACGAAATTAATTATATTTCAATGACACTGCTTAATGGACGAGTGCAGAAGTCATCGCTGGGAATTAACCGAAATGGATGGATATACAAGTGTGTGTGTGTGTGTGTGTGTGTGTGTGTGTGTGTGTGTGCGGATGTAATTGTTATCTTTGGCATATGATGAATAGAAATTAAGAATTATGGAAATCTAGACAATATACATACATATGTAGCGGCTATGCGAGGTCTGCAAATAATGTTTCTACTCAAGTTAAGTATCCTTTGGCTCTGCTCATACTCATACTCATACTATTGTTTTCAGTTCTTGTTTGTTTATTAAAATAAATGATGATTGTAAAATTTCTTGAAGCTCGCTCGTGTATTACAGAAAAGTGTATAACATAATAAAAATATCCTGAACCCCGAATGATCTGGGTCTAAAACAATTAAGAGTGCTCTAGTCGAGAGATACCCTGAATCTTGCCAGCTGATATTCTAGTCATTCTTCACTTCTTTTATACATACATGCAAAAACAAAGCATATATATACATGCATCCAGTAAGCAGCGACTCTGCTTGTGCTTCAATATTACGAGAATTTACTTGTTGAATAATTTCTCTTGTAAGAAATCTATCCTCATGGACATTCCACAGCACAAGGCTCTATTACTTGAAATACGTTTTTTACGTTTATACGGACGACCGGACAGACGGACAGGACCAAATCTACTCAGCTCGTCGCCCTGATAAAGAATATACGTATATAATTTATGGGGACTAAGATGCTTCCTTCTGCCTCTTACATACTTTTCACAAATCCATTATACCCTGATTTGACATTTTCAATATACATATTTCAAAATATGATATAATGATTCAGTTCTCGATTATTGAAAACAAATTTTTGCATTTCACATACAGTTTTCCCTGTAAATATTAAAGTATAATTCAATGGTGATACCCTGTACTTGTCGAACTAAAAAAACTATAAGAATTTTTGATGAAAGCCATTCCTTTCAAATGGCTAAGAATGCTAAATTATATTCATTATCCTAGATACTTTAATCTAACTGTAGTTGTTGTTGTGGATGTTGCTGTTGTTGTTATTTTTGTTATTGTAAGTAACGCACAACATCCGGCTGGATGTACGTGTAGAGTGTGAGAGAAACAGACAGTGAAGTGTGGGTTAAGAGGATAAGCGCCAGCTGGACAAGTGCTGAAAGTTTCTTTATTGATGTAAAGGGGCGAAACGGGCGAACTAATCGAATATCTCTGATACGCACGAACAAGAAGTCAGAATGCATGAATGGGCTTTTCATATATATATGTACATGTATATATGTATATAGTTATATGAAGTACAAATTAAGTTCCTGTAAATTTCCGGTACACAGAGCCAAAAGGTAAATGAAACAAAGGCAATTAAAGCGTTAATGTTTTGCGAGTCGTGATTGTGATGCCATCGCCAAAGATATCACACATTCCCTTCCTCATCACCCCCTTCTACAATTCTCCCTCTCGCTGGGCGCTCTGGAGGTCTTGCACGCACAGTACGCCGTGAGTCGCTAACCCCAACCCCAACCCGAGCCCATCCTGAATTTGTAGACGTGTGGCCGAGCGGCTCTTTATGTTTCGTAGTTGTAGACGAGCACAAGGGATATGCTTTGGATATATATTGGTCACAGAATGTGGGTGGTTGAGTGGTTGAGTAGTTACGTGGACACCACAATCGTCGTTCATTCACAAATTCTTAAACACTTTTGTGCCGAACGCCATTTGTGGCTAATATACAGTGAAAAATAGGTTTCGGAAATTGTTGGTATATGTGTGCAGTATATTTCTTTGAGAGTAAAGGCGGAGACCTACAGCAAATTGTCAGATACTTCACTATATATTCGAACTTTTGGTTTTGATAATCTAATTGACACAAATTGTAAGAATATATTAAACTCTCTCTAAGTGTGAAACCATTGGGTCAAATGTAAATGACAAGTGAAATGAGCTTTCACTTAGTAATCATATTTATACCCTGAACCCATGGGCAACGGGAAATCAGGGTATAATGGTTTTCTGACAAGTATATAACGGACAGAAGAAATCATCGCAGACCCCTTAACGTATTTATATTCTTGATCAGGATGACGTCCGCCCGTCCGTCCGTCTGTCCGTATGAAAGCCGATATCTCAGAAGATAACTCATCCGATAACTTTTTTATCGAGAATAATTGAAAATTTGATTTTGTTTTTTCGGCCTCATTTGAATAGTATTAGATTTACTGTGTACATATGATGAATACAAACATTTTGTAATTTACAGATTTAGGATCCCAGGCACCCTCCACCCCAAATTTGTAAAAAAAAAGTATTTCAAGTGCATTCAAACCTTATGATTACGCTCTGAAAGTTTTATTAAGATTGTACATCTTCAAACAAATTATTCAACAAATAAATTCTCATAATATTGCCTTCACATCAGTGCAGCCCTAGCGCAGTCGTTGCTTACTGCGCAGTCAGCAGAGCGCGTTCTAATACGTACGTGTGTATGAATGTGTAAGTATGTATGTTTGCATAAAAGTACTGCAGAGTGATTAGAATATCAGATTGGAGAGTTCAGGGTATCTCCTTGTCGAGCAGTCTCGACTAGAGCCTTCTTACTTGTTATTTATGTATGTTTTAATAACTTCAAACCTTAAGCAAAAGGTAAAATCAGAAATTCAGGAAAAACGTATATGAGCTACATCCAATTTATATCAAGTATGCGAACTTGTGAAAAAAGAGCCGAAATATCATATATATGTATATATGTATATATAAGTATCCATATATTTTCACAAAATATACGAACCAAAACTATTATTTTATTTATTGCGTTAATAAAGGAATACTCGGGCCGTTTCCATTTGCGCAATCTAAACTAACTAACTGTGATAAACACACCGTAGTTGGCTCGAGGGTGAGTCTTAATCTGGAAATGTGTTTTGATGATGTGAAGCGCCCTCTGCTCATAAATATTAATTAGTATTATTAAACGCCATTGAATGCCTAAAATGAAGCAAGACATATTTTTAATCACGCTCTTAGCTTGAGACCCGTTTGTTCTATTTGTTGCAGAGAAATATTTGTGTTCCATGTGAGAGGACTCCAGACTTTTTCAAAACCCAAATGAATCACATCTGGGCAGTCCATTACCTATGGGCAGAATCCTGCGTTTACGTGCTGAGTCCTCCCGTTATGCTTTACAAGAAATGTAACCTGTCGCACTGCCAACTGTCGAGCTCATTCCAGGCGACTCTCATTCTGCATGACTGCGATTCTGGGAGACTGTAAGAAATATCTACTCAAACAGCTCCATAGCCAGAACAGCTTAGTCCAGCTATCGGCCATTACTCGTTACTCAATCCCGAAGGCCTAATTCAAGCTAGCGACAATTCATTTCATTTAACCGATATTCATTTAAATGAAAAAATTTTCTGTCTTTCGTAGTTTAAACCTGATTTAAGAATGGTTTAAGTTAATAGAGCTTCTAAAGGCAGACGATCGGATGGGCAAGAGGTATAGATAGACTTTGGTTACAAGAATTATTCCATTAGATCGGACTTACCATGTAAAAGATATTCTCCTCATCTATTGTATCTCCTAACCAGCAGCTGTTGCGATGGAGGGATCCCTTAGTCTGTGGGCCCTTTCAATTTAAATTCTTCATCAGTTCAAGTAAGTGTGGGAGTGTGGCTAAATATATATAGTATATATGTACATACTAAGATCCTACGATGGTCAAACTATCAGGGAACCAGAGCACTATTTAGCCACACTCCCACACTTATTTGTGTGTGTGATTTTGTGAATATTTAGGTCTACTCTGAGAAAAGAAAGTCCACTAACATTAAGCCCCAATGCAGGAGCGCACTTACACACGCACGCGATTACATACAGGAATAAATAATGTAGGGGCTGGGGTTATTTTTCCGTTTTATTTTTTTTTCTTTTCGTTTTTTTTCGTCATTGAGGATGATCTCGGTTTTTTATGTATACATTTTTTTAATTTTGATGGTGTGTAGGGTGGCGACGCGACGCGACGGTGGTGCCGGTGGTGTTCCCTGTGTCAGAAGGTGGCAAAATTTTCTTTTTTTCCCTGTCGAATCTTCGAATCCTCGTGGCCCGTTTGAGTTTGAAACTCGCATTCTGCTTGCTTTTTGGCCCACCACCAACTTCATTATAATTTTTGTCGGGGTTGTTTTTTCATTCAATTTTTTTTTTTTTTTTTTGCTACTGCTGCTTCTGCTGTATGTGTTGCCTGCTGTATGTGTTGCCTCGGCATGTGCGTCTTTTAAATACTCTACGACAGCGCAGTGACTCGTGTAGTTGTTCTGTTTGCAGCTCATATGATTGTCCTCTATGCCCTACTTTCTCTTTCTCTCTCTGTGCGTGAGTGCCCATAAAACGACACCCCCAAGGTTTTTTTTCGTTTTTTTTTTGTTAGTCCGTGAAAAATTGGATAAAAAAAGTGCCTGGCAGTTTTAGCATCTGAAATTCTAACATTGAATTATGGAATATCGATTTTTTGGCTTTTTGCAAACAGCGAAAATGCTTTATATATGTATATGTATAGATATACACACAGCGGAACATTTATCTCCCCGTTTTCGGGACGTGCATACATAAAAATGTGGGTGGGGAATGCCTTAGTTCAGACTCAGCATAATAAATATATGATAATATTGAAAGGTGTAGCGAATCGAAACTGAACAATGTTGTAGAGACTAATTAAAACTCTATACCCAAACAGATAGATCAGCTCAAAAAACATATAAAATTGGTTAAGCTTGAGTCTGACCTTTAAGACTACGCTCCACTTCGGGGCTTTCTAACAGCCCACACTCGAACTGGAGTTGTATAGTGTGGTATATCCGGCTGTTTTTTTACTGGGCATATTTAAAGTAATAGAGACTTGTGCTTTGGAATGTACATACATTTGAATATTATGAATGATTAAGTTCTGAAAATTTGTACGTCTAGAAATTTAATTATTTAACAAATATATTCGTACATTTACCACACTGCAGCGCAGCCCAAGCGCAATCGCTGCGTACTGCGCAGTTAGCAGAGCGCGCTATATATTTAATAGATCTCGATATAACGAACTATGTAGTTAAAATTGGCTCGGCCATTGATGATGTACAGCCAAAACGCATCAATTACAGTTATCAATATTGTGGCGTATATATCATTTGATTGATGAAAGAAAACTTAAATATATATAAGTCCAAACCAACTACTTTCTCTATAAAATTTATATATGTATGTATTTCGCAGCTGTGAAGTAACGTAGAAGTTTGCATAACTGAAAAATATTAAAAATATGATTGACAAGTCTCATTATCTTTCACACATTCAATAATAAATAAGAACAAATTCAATAGTATGGAAACGTAAAAGTAAAGTAATATTCAATCATGAAATAGTCGGTTGGCGGATTATGGGAAATGCGAGAAGGGAGAAGCATATACATATGTATATATATATATATATATATATATATATATATA
>NW_022046264.1:20045-47219 GCF_001654015.2 Drosophila navojoa | reverse complement strand
TCTCTCTCTCTCTCTCTCTCTCTCTCTCTCTCTCTCTCTCTCTGTGTGTGTGTGGTTGTGCTGTAACTCTTAAGTGGGTAATACCCATAGTCGTAAGAGCATACTGTATGCATGGCTTGGTGGTCAGCAGGCATGTGACTAACTATGCGATGCGGACAACTGCAGCAGCGCCTTGTCCCAGCCAGAGAACATCAGGGATTAAATGATATGATTCTTGAGGGGCTTGTGGACAGGCGACAAAGTCGGAAAACCAAATTGAAACAGATTTCTCGCTTTGCATATGCTCAACTATGTATAACTTATATATTTGCTTGTAGTTCAGTGTAGTTTACAGTTTACAGTTTACAGTAACAGTTCGAATAAATTGTAGAATACATTTGCAAACACATCTCTCAGATCCACTCTCGGCATTCAGCTCGCTGCACGGTATGTGGGAACGAAGGGGTTATTCTTTAAATAGCATTTCCGTATATATGTATGTATATTTGCTTAGGTACTTATGCGTTTCAGGTTATCAAGTTTCTCGTAAAGCCGTGTTTGTCGTGTTAGCCGTGTGCCTTAACAGCCAGCTGGATGCATAAAGCCCTGGATATGATGACCCAGTCGGTGTCTATGGAACAATTGTATATTTAGTTACATGAATTTATTGTCATCATCGTCATATACTCACCCCAGATCATGTCCCTTACGGCTGTTCAACTTTGAGTAGAGTACTAGCAAAATTAGCGCTTGACCTGCAATCAAAAGAATCTGTTTGCTGTAGTTATTGCTTAGCCAGGCCAGAGACATATCCTGTGCAAACAGCCTTTGGTCTTCAAGATTATTGCTCTTATATGCTGACGATATGACACGGGCACTCAACCTGGCATCTTCTCGACTTTCACGTCCCTCACTCTCCATTGACCCCCTAGCGGCTAAAGCCTCGCGCTCACGACGTTCCATGTCACGAGGACTGTCGACCTGCTGTCGATCGTCCTCCCGCATATCTCCACGTCGTTCTCCACGTCGAGAGATATCGGCATCACGTTCCTCTCTTCGAGATACACCGCGTTGCTCGTGTTCTTGGCTGCGTGAGATATCGCGCTCTTGATGACGGCGGTTGATGCCCTCCTCTCGTCGGATATCAACACGTTCGTCTCGTCGGTTCTCATGTTGATCTCCAAAACGATCTTCACGCCGAGAGCTAACGATCCGCCGCATGTTTTCCGTAACAAGTTGACGATCTTCCTGTTTCTGTGTTCGTTCCTCACGATTTACAAGGCGGAGATCGTTTCTTTCCTCTTGTCGAACAACATAGCGATCACTTGAACGCTGAATTCCTTCCCTTTCCCGTCTCCTCTCGTGATTTATTTGATTCATCGCATCTCGCTCCACGTTCACACGACGGCGGGTTTCAAGCTGCTGTCTTCGAGCAGCATCCAACAGATCAACTCGTTCAGTCTGTCGTCGAGTGCCGCGCTCTGCTCGCATCTCATCTCTTTCCTTGCGCATAATTATTTCTCGATTGACTCGCCTCTCCATTTGCTCGGCATCCACAATGCGACGAGCTTCACGTTCCTGTCTTCGAGATATATCGCGGTCTTCACGTAGTTGCACAGTGCGTTCCTCTCCACGACGACTATTACGTTCTTGTTGCTGAAGGTCAGTTCGATTATCATTGTCTTGTCTACGAGATACGACCCTCTCGGCCGCTCGCGTGTCCTCCCGATTTACTCGCCTTCCAGTCTCCACACGTTGCAGTTCTTGATCCCCATGGTAATCGCGAAATGTGGCCAGTCGACGGCCATCACGTTGAATTTCACGGCGAGAGACCATATCGGAGTCTCGAACTTCTCGGTCACTTTCAATTTCAACTCGTCGCATACCCTCCCGACTCACTCGCCTTTCATCGCGTTCTGCATCCACACGCTCCAACCTTTCCTCATAGCGACGACTGTCGCGTTCCTCATTTTCGCCACGTCGCTGGATGTCTTCTCGTTGCTCATGTCGTCGCAATGCATCATTTATTCTACTACTTTCCTTTCGTCTGAAATCATCGCGTTCTTCAATTCGCAAATAGTCGTGATGCTCAGTGCGAAAATCATCGCGAATATTATTACGCTGTTCCCTTCGGAGATCGGAGCGTTCTTGTTTTCGTGTATTGTCATCACGTTCTTCCCTTTGGAGATCGGAGCATCCTTCGTTTCGGAAATCCTCTCGTTTCTCCCTTGGGAGATCGGAGCGTTCTTCTCGACGGATGCCCTCTTCGCGTTCCTTGCGGCGAAAATCATCACGTTCCTCCCTTCGAAGATCTTCTCGGCGAATATCATCGCGTTCCTCTCTTCGGAAATCATCTCGGTTTCCCATGCGAATATCAGCACGCTCCTCTCGGCGGATATCATTTTCGCGTTCCTCTCGCCGAACATCATAACGTTCTTCCCTTCGGAGATCTTCGCGTCCTTCGCTTCGTAAGTCTTCTTTTCGACGAACGTCATCACGTTCCTCTCTTCGGGCATCCTCATGTTCCTCCCTAAGGAGATCAAAGCGTTCTTCCCTCCGAAGGTCTTCGCGTTCCGCACGGTGAGTATAATCACCTACCCTTCGGAAATCATCGCGGCTTACCATAGGAATATCACCACGTTCCTCCCTTTGGAGATCAGAGCGTCTTTCGCTTCGAGAGTCTACTTTTCGGCGAACATCATTACGTTCCTCTCTTCGGGAATTCTCGCGAACATCATTGCGTTCCTCTCTTCGGGAATTCTCGCGTTCCTGTCGACGAATATCATTATGTTGTACCCTGCGAAGATCAGATCGTACAACCCTTCGGAGATCTTCTCGGCGAATATCATGGCGGTCGTCCCTTCGGAGATCATCGCGTTCCAGTTGGCGAGTATAATCACCAACCCTTCGGAAATCATCGCGGCTTTCCATACGAACATCATCGCGTTCCTCCCTTTGGAGATCAGAACGTCTTTCGCCATCACGTTCCTCTCTTCGGGAATCTTCGCGTTCCTCTCGACGAATGTCATCATGTTCCTCCCTACGAAGATCAGATCGCACAACCATTCGGAGATCTTCTCGGCGAATATCATAGCGTTCGTCCCTTCGGAGGTCATCGCGTTCCAGTCGACGAGTATAATCACCCATCCTTCGCAAATCATCGCGGCTTTCCATGCGAATTTCATTACGTTCCTCGCGGTGGATATCATCACGTTCCTCCCTTTGGAAATTATTGCGGCTTACAGTGCGAATATCACCAAATTCTTCCCTTCGGAGATCTTCTAGGCGAATATCGTCGCGTTCCTCTCTTCGGAAATCATCGCGGCTTTCCATGCGAATAGCATCACGTTCCTTTCGGCCGATATCCTTTTCGCTTTCCTCTCGCCGACGTTCTTCCATTCGGAGATCAGAACTTTCTTCCCTTCGGAGATCTTCGCGTTCTTTTTGGCGACTGCCATCACGAACCTCCCTTTGGAAATCATTGCGGCTATCTATGCGAATATCACCGCGTTCCTCTCTTCGGATATCAGAGTGGCCTTCCCTTCGAAGATCTACACGGTCCTCTCGGCTAATAACATCACGTTGTTCGCTTCGGAAATCTTTGCGTTGTTCCCTACGATTATCATCGTAGTCCTTTCTTCGGAGAACAGAACGTACTTCCCTTTGCAGATCCTCTCGGCGAATATCATTCCGTTCTTGTCTCCGCAGATCTGCGCTTTCTTCTCTCTCGAACTCATCACGTTTCTCCCGTCGACGATCATTGGGCTCCTCTCGGCGAGTATCATCACGGGTATCTTCACGTTCTGCCTCTCGGCGAGTATGATCGCGACGATCAGTTTGTCGCACTTCCCTGCGAGAGTCCCGCCTGTCATCGCGAGCAAGTAACTGTACGCGATCCTCGGAGTCTAGTCGTACTGACCAATCATCTCGCCGACTGTTCTCCCGATACATTGGCTTGTCATTCCTCTCATTTGTTTGTCTATATATTAGGTGCTCGTCGTATTCCTCCAGTTCACTGCGATGATCGTTGACCGAGCGATATAACGGTTGCAATGGGCATTGCTGCTGACGACTGCTGCATGTCTCGGTATTGGCATGGATGAGGTTCAATCCACCCAGCTGGAGGAGCACAACTAGAATGTTAAGCCTTAACCATTGGGGATTCGCGGCCATCCTTTGGCTTTCCAAGTACTCCGTTTATGTGCTGCAGTTAGTTGTTAGCTCCGCTGTGCTTCGAATGGGATCAGAATTCTCTATGTGGTAGCCGTTACTTGAGCAAGTCTCGGAACTTGAATGACTAGCCCGCTTGCCAAGCTGGCCTTTTATACCAGATTTGTATTAAGAGCGTACTAGCTCCTTACGTACAACGCCCACGCAGCGTTTGAGGCGCAGTATTCTCAATGAATCTCAATTTTCCATTGATTGATTCAATTTCGCTTATCGCACATGTGCACCAATGCGCTTTTGTCCTGGCGAAAAGAACTTCGCTCAACTGGCTCTAATGCGCAGATTGTCCCTCTTTTTTTTTGGCTTATTTTTTGCAGTTGAAACTTTTTATGAATGAATTTCAACTAGAACAGCTGTATGGTGTGACGTCATAGAAGAGACAAAATTACGGTATACTACGGCTCATTGATTTCCAAAAATAAATGCAAGAGGAAGAGAACTAGGTCCAATGAACATATGTGTAAGCGATTGGGGCTATTATAGAATCTAATGATGATTAAATGACTGAGTGGAGGGAGTATGATATTGAATATGAATTTCCTTCTTAACGATAATAGTATAATGTAAAATATGTAATGAATTCCAGTGAAATACATATGTATATTAACCACAAATATTACTGATATACATAGGCAGAACTAGATGGAAAGGAAGCTCCTCATTGAGCTCTTCAATGCATCTACCATATATCATATATCTGTATGCACAACTGTATTGCTGTAAATTTTGAAATATGTATGTACTTAGATACAAATCAATTTAACTACTCGAAACCATTGATTCTAATTGAGCACACTTAGCTACATATTTATTCACTTCTCTCCATTGAAGCGTCACATATTTATATACATGGACGTATATTGGCAGTACATGCCTATTTCCTAGCTATTGAAACGAAATAAACGTTTCGAGTGTGACGTCAAGGCTTCATGTACTTCGGGCTAAGACAGACACAGTGCTTAGGTCGTCTGCACAAATGCGATAAGAGCGTTTCCAATCAAAATCGAATTAAAGTGCAATGAACAATATGTTGGCTCACTCGTCGAACAAGTGCTAAATAAATGAATTAGGTTAGATGCGCATCTGGGCGTAAAATTGCGTTTAAGCTGAAGCAACTGAGACCCGGGTCGAGATGTTCCTATAAAAGCAAAAGTGTGTAGTCCACACGCTTGGCATTTGCCTCTCAGCCTTAGTCGATGGCACGCCGGTCGTACCGGCTGGTACGTCCACCCGACAACCGACAAAACTGGAACCGTTGCGAGGAGGAGGAGATGATGAGAGTGAAGAAAATTGTAATACTTGGTCAAGAGTTTAAACAGAAAAAAATTATCTCTATCTAATCTTACTTAGGACTACCCTACTAGCAAGAGAAATGTGAATCGCCGTTGAGGAAATATGAGCAGGAAGGCAGAAAGAAAACTTGGCTCATTTTTCAAAATGAAGCCAGTTAACAAACGCACAACTACAACTGTAACCATTTGTTAAGCGGCCCAAATTGGATGTACTTTACTTAATAATCGCATATATATACATACCTATGTTTCCATACTACAACATATACATACTTATATAACCTAATGGTATTTTAACGATGTTAAATGTTGCTGTTGTTTGGGATCGTATTGTCACAAGAATGTCCTCTTGTCAAAATCGATTAGCATTTCATATTACTCGCAATCTATACTATATATACACATATATAATATATATATATACTTAATCAACTTACTTTCTAATTGTTATAAATACGTATGCCATGCCTAGAAAGACAACATACAAGAAGCACATACATATGATAATATATTGAGACATTTAATCGTGCCCATGTTAGGCACACATATCTAATACTCTATCAATCTATAAAGCCTATACTCGTAAATTGCAAAATAAAATGTATTAGTCCATGTGTTGAGCAAGCGAAAGCCATTAAATTTCGTTTCAATAAGTGGTGGGATTTTTTATGGGAAGAATATACCCCAAAAACAGGAAAGTGGGAATAATGGTTTTGTTCAAAGATATGTAACAGACCGATGGAGGCGTGGCCAAGCCGAAACAGTCGATATATATTTGAATAGAGCGCCGAACTGAGTGAATCCAGCCGTACTCGTATTTCCAGCTATCCGTCTGAATGAACGGAACCCTCTCGAAGACTAAGGTAGAGATTTTACGTTTACATATACAATATATATATATTGAATCTATGATGGTTGTAGAACCATCATATACCTCAATTCTAAAGCCCAACATCGTAGGACTATGCATGGATAGATAGAACAACAAACCTAAATAGACCAGATGTCAATATCTATATCATAGGATTGTTATGATTCATAGTTATGATTCCATATATGTATGCAAGCAAATCCTTATTCAATCAAAATTTCGACTATATTTAAACAATTGCTAAATAATGAAATCCAGATATTTGTTATAATTTTTAATTTTAAATATTATATTTTGTTACTCTTTACAATTATTGCAATTTCATTGTTTGTTACATTTTCAATGTCTTTTGCTGCGTTGCCTTTGAATTGTTTTTTTTTTTTTTTAACTTGCCATTTGCTGTTGCTTTATTGAAATATTAAATATTTGTTATATTCGTTTGTTCTCTTTGGTTAAAAATGATCAAATTAACAAAGTTGCAAATTGTTTTGCTAATTTAATTTCATATTCATATATAAATAGTTAAATGTTCATTTCAAATATTGTTGCTGTTGCTGTTGTTTTTGCTGTTGTGGATTGTTAGTCGAATCGAAAAACTTGTAAAATGTTGCACAATTAGAATTTGTTATCTTGTTTTAAATGTTTTCTCTTTTGTTTTGTTGTAGATTTTATTGAAATGTGCGGCTTATTAATTGCATTTAGTTAGTTTTTGTTTACGCTGTTTATCGCTTTCTTTATCCTTGTTTATGCATTTTGTACATTCCTGTTACTTAATTCAATTCAACAATATTTTGTTTTTGTTTAACAATAAACTTAATAGATTTGTCTTTTATTAACTCGGTTGCCAATAAACTAATTTCGTTAATTGTTTTTTAAAACTTATTTAAAATCTCACTTGTACAAAGTGCAATACATAGATTAGAAGAGACAAGGGGAGAGTGACAGAGAGAGAGAGGGAATAGCGAGTAAGTCTTAGTGTGTGCGATTGTGTGTTTTTGTTTTTCATTATTTCTCAACAAATTTGTATAATTTTTCTATATATTATCATTAATTATAAACTTTCTTATGTTCTCCATTTGATGTTTTTTAGGCCGTTTAGCGGCTGAGCTTTAACATATCGATCGACGATTTTGCATATTGGATTCTGTTTCTCATAGATTATATAAACAAATTTAACATTGGCCTTCGTACTTTGATTTAATTCGATTCCATTAAATATCATTTACCATATTATATATAAATTGCAATCAACATTTCATTTATTTTTTAATATCATTTTCGTAGTGAGTTTATAATCTTGTTTTGCCTATTAAGTTTTTCCTTTTAGTTTTCATATAATGTATAATTTTGTTGCTAAACAAATCAATTGTCATTTATAAATTTGGTATGACCCTGGTTTATATTTAACTATAAATTTTGATGTAAAATTTGTCATTTTCTTTCTATAAATTTGGTTGTTAATCTCTAAAAATACATAGCATATATGTATGCGTGTATATATGTGTATATGTGTTTGGTAAAACTGAACTAATCAGAATCAGAATCAGAATCAGAATTCGAATCGTAGTCGAAATGGTTTTTATATAATTATCATTCAAACAGCATTATGGTAATGTGTTAGCTTTGGCTTCATTTTACTTAAACATAGATTCTCTGTTTCTAATCGAATTCATATGACAATCAGAATCATTATCATAGTCGTGATATATTAGAGCGTCTATAACTCTATAATGGTTACGTACACAAGCACAAAATATTTTCATATTTAAATGCAACTAGTTGGCTGCCTCTTAAGATGAACTACAAAAATGACTTTAGACCGAAACTTAGCTTAATAAATGAATTTCATATAATTGAGATTGTAAATAAACGTGTTCCAGTTGCTAAAGTTATTGAATGATAAACGACTTGATCTGTTTTCTAAACTATACAATTTCATATTTAAAATGTTGTTGGCCTCTTTAGTAGCCTCACTAGCAACGCTTTACATTATTTAATTTTGTTTTAATAGGAGTGTTTTCTTTTCGTTTGCATTTTTTGGTTTCTCTGTTTCTTCGTCTCTTTGCATTTATGCCTTAAATAATTGGGGAAATTCGTTGGCTATCTCGCGCACCAGCTGCTGATCGGATGCGCTGCATTCGGTCTCCTCGCAAAAGATGCGCGTAAAGATCTTCATTAGATCATGCTTGCGATGCTGATGGTCCTGATAGTTTGTGTTGCGCAGGATGCGACGGCACAGCTCCAAATAGCATGGGCGTGTCTAAATGAAATAGAAATAGATATACATTTATCATATACACACACTTTCTATGTATGTGGATGTACTTACCGCACTGCCCGCATCCAAATCGGACAGCTGACGCACCACAATATCGATTAGCACCTTAATGTCGTTCGTATAGAACATGCCGGCCGTGTCCGTATGGCTGAATATGTCAATAAACATGCGCAGCACCGTATTCATGTGCTCATTGTGGTGCTTCAGCAGGCGCGTCGGATCATCTAATTCAAGTATTCGATTATATAGCATATGTGGTGTATCTATTTAAGTACCACTCACCCTCCCGATTGAGCAAGAGCAACAGCTTCTCGGTGAACACTTTGGCTGTGGGCAGATTCTGCATGGCCTCAATGATCACATTCACCGTATGATCGCCAAATTGTTGATTGAAGGCCAATATCAGGGCGATTACCATATCGACGAGCTGTTCCGGATTGTTTCCTTCCACAATTTCCAGCAGAAAGCTGGCAAAGTGCACGCCCAAATAATCTAAAGTGGAATTGTAAATCGCAATGATTGAAGTGTTTAGTATATAGTATATATATGCAAGGTAATACACACCCTGATGATTCACGGGCATGGGCTGGCCCAGTGAGAAGATGATTGTTAACATTTTGACCAACTGCTTGAAGCGATCCAAATTGGAAAAGTGCGTCTTCATATCCTCCACCTGATCGACAGTAGCCACATAACAAAAAACTGTAATCATCTCAATGTCAACAGCTGCATTCGTTAACTTACAATCTCCAGGGGCAGCACTGAGGTTAGCAGTATATCAACAATGATGTGATCCAAGTGACAGGCAGCAGTGAAAGTCTTAAGCAACAGTTTCTTGATGGACCAACGTGTCTCCATCTGATAGTATTGTACCAGATTGATGAACATCTGATATTGATCACACGACATCTCATAACAGCTAATGTTCTCATCAGCGTTATTCTGCAAAGATACAAGAAAGCAGTCAAGTGATTGATTGATTGATGGGGTTCTGCGTAAGTGCATGGCGTATACCCAGCGAGGGATCCTTATACCATATCTTCCTTCGTCTCTATGCTTGACATAGAAGGTTAAGCCACAGATTTTGCTTCTAGTTTCCTAAATTGATATTACAATTTAAATCGATATTTATCGATTTTGTCATTATTTAATCTATAATAATCTATGGCAAATTCTGCTCATCTATTTTTAGATAAAGAGGCGTCGATATTAATGATGAATCTTTCTTGAAGTATATAATTCATCTTCTACGAATAATAAATTACACAGGCCAACAATATTGAGTTATTAACTATGCTTATTATTGATCTATAATCTCTGCTGCTCTACGCCTTATCGCGCTTTCACTTTAGACTAGACACAATCTTCTATTAAAAACCGAAGGACAATAGTTCACTCAGTTATCGTAACGGACGCTAGTCTTTAAAATCCACGATACCCGAAAAGCGGTTTTAGGCTCTTTGGAATATCTTCAAGCCTGTAGTTCTAGAGCTTTTCAAGTTTTTGAATGGTATTCACTACTTCTAACCTCCATGGAACAAGGTCTAATTTTTGAGCAGAACACTTTGTCGTTCTTCATTATCTATTCGACATAATCATTCTCCATCAATTGCAATTTAAATTCGAATGAGCTGGGATAAATTGCCTTTCCATACCAGTATTTCAACGAGCTCCTCGAGAAACTGTATAATATCCTCCTCGTCCTCGTAGAGCATCCAAGTGCGTTGTTCCGTGTCGTTCTTGCAGTCGGCCAGCTGGGCAAACAGATATTGTAATCGCTTGGAGTCGTGTGTTATGCCCAGCAGCTCTTTGGGCGTGGCCACCTTGCCGGTGACGTGCACAGCGACCGCCTCCAGATACGGATTGATGGCGCCATTGTATAGCTGCTCCAAGCTGGTCAGCACCACGCGCAGCGCCTCGCACGACAAATCAAAGCTGAGATTCGTATTGCGACGCAGTGCATCCACAATTTGATACACATCGGATGACTCAACCTTCAGCTGGCCACGCCCATTGTCCAGAGTGCCATTGGCGCCGGCTGTAAGACTGGCGCCCAAGCGATGCGAGAGCGAGGGACTGTCAATGCTGTCCAGCGCTTGGCTATTGTCGCCGCAGCCATTACAGCCATCATCGCTCGCCTCTGACTTGTCGGGCGCACTGTCCCCGCCCTGGCTGAGGCTCAGACTGAGCTGCTCGTCGTGCATAGCCGTGGAGCTGTTGCCATTGTGTGGCTTGTGCTTCACAGCTGCTGCCACTTCTTCACCTGACGACCCTGAGGCCGCTGCTGCAGCCGCTGCTTCTGCTGCCGTTGCAGTGGCTGTCGCTGCGCTGGCGGCGGCGTTGGCTGCAGCTGCAGCTGATGTGGCACCGTTACTGGTGCTCAGCTGGCTGGTCTCCTTGTACGTGGTCACCACATCCTCGCTGGTGGTCGTGGTGGTTGTTGTCGTCTCCGACGGCTCTGAGGTGATGCTATTGTCCTGCGCCACATCCGAAACGGAGCTGCAGACCTTTTGTGCTTGTGTGGCAGCAGCCGCTGCTGCTGCTGCTGCTGCAGAAGTGCTAGCCGCCAGCGGGGGCGCCGGCAGAGGCTGCTGCTGCTGCTGCTGTGGCGTCTGTATGGTGCAGCTGCTGCTCTGCAGCTGCATGCTGCCCATGCTAGGGGACTCCGGCATCGATTGCTGCACACTGACCCCCACCGCCGGACTGGACATGCTCTTCTTGCTCATGTCCAGGCGCTGTGTCGCAGGCGGACTATTCTGTTGGGATTTCTGTTGATGCTGATGCGTGTGCGAGTGCCGGTGGGAGTGGCTGTGGCTATGGCTGTGACTGCCGCTCAGCTGCTGCTTGTCGCTGTAGCTGTGCGAATAGGACAGCGATGAGTCACCGTCACGCTCCGAGCTCTCCTGCAAGATGAGCCAAACAAAACAAAAAGTTAACATTGAATATCTATTGTTGTATACGTATGTATCTATGGCATTGATTTCATCTGTATCTGTATCTGTACCCGAATCTCTATGTGCATATGTATCTGACTCTCATCCGTATATATATCTGTGTCCATTTCTATATCTGTATTACGTTTATCTGAGTCTACTATATTTGTATCTGTATCCGTATGTATATCCTAATTTCTATCTTTATCTGTATCTGTGTATCTATAGCTCTATCTTTATCTGTAGCTGTATCTGCGTCTGTATCTATAATTTAATATGCTCATCTATAGCTCTATCAACATAATTATCGCCGATATATATATACATATGTACATCTACATTGAATCAATGCTAACCGCGTAGAGCCGTTCCATGGTGTGCTTCTTCTCGCGCAGTCTGTCGAGGAGCTCCTCCCTGGACATGATGCCATTAATCTCTGGCTCAGTGCACTTCTCCAGCGACTCAATCGATGAGTTGAGAAAGCTGATGAGAAAATCATGTTCCACCTGCCGAGCGAACAAAGAATATCTTAATTAAGTGTCACTCCACATCGGTAAGCAGACACTTTACCTTAATCTTCATTACGTAATTGGATGGCACAAAGCCAATGTTGCCCTTCATGCTGACCACCTGCCACCAATTCCGTTGGCGTGCGGAGGTCTGATAGAGTATAAAATATTCGCCCTCATCAAAGCTAATGGTTTTGGGATAAACCGCTTGAAAGTCGTACAAAGCCTTCAGCATCTCGATGCCGTTGCCGATGTCGATGCCGCCGCCGCCGACGCCGCTGCTGTCAGGTGCTGTCGGTCCTGCTGCTGCTGCAGCTTTTGTTGTTGTTGCTATTGCTGCTACCGCTGCTGTTGTGGGCGATGTTGGTGCTGCTGCTGCTGCAACAAACCATGTGACAAGTGTTCTATTGTTTAATATACGTGCACTCAAAAAAAAGTAAAATAAAATGTCAAAGGGGCGTGACAAGCACACATACACTCTCACTCTTACTCACTCACACGCTCACATACACACACACAGACACACACACACAGGCAACACCAACCGCAGAACGCAGCGAAACGTATTTCGAGTTGCAGTCGCGGAGGCTTTTGGTTTTCCTTGCGGCCCTTCCTGGCAGCCAGGCACTAAAAAGTTCACTGCCGAGGGCCCCAACAGCTAACGGTTGCTTTGGCTTGGCCTACACACACATACATACATCCACAACACACACACACACACACACACACACATAACACACAGAGCGCAAGGCACGAGCGCATGAATCGAATAAGCGACAGTAGCAAAATAGGAAACAAGCATCAAGAAAAGCGACACAAAGCAGCGTAAAGCCAAAGAAATTACAAAAGCGCACAGGAAAAATGCAATTTGCATATTGTGTGTGTGCGTGTGTACATTTGCCGTGTCCTTTTAAGCCTGCTTTAGCTTACATTGTGTTCACACACTCACAAGCACACAGACAAAAGCTTTAGCTGTGTGTTAGTAATAAAAACAAAAAATAACAGGACATACCACTGCTCCGTTCTCGCACTCTCAACGGCTTGCTCTCACGCGCGCGCCTTCACACTCTCTTTCTGTTGTATTCGCGCTCTTTCTCTCTCTATCTTCGCCCTGTCACAGTAGCGCTCTCGGCGTTTGGTATCTAACCCATTCAACTGTCAATTGCGTCTGTGACCATTGTCACCTGCAAGCACTACACACGGACACGAACACACACACATTCACACAAAGGTAGTTTAGTAGAGACACACATGCACACATACTCATGCAAATTTGTCAAATGTTGAAAACAACCCACTTACCCATATTTTTTAGCACACCTTGCTTTTTCACGCTGTATGCGCCGTGCGCGTCTTTGACGTCCTTTTTGTCTCTTCCTATTGTTCTTTTTATGCCTGTTCCAGTTTTGACGTTTGCCGTTACCAAGGACGTTATGTTTTTTATTCGACTTATTGTTACACTTTGCGACACTTGGCAACACTGTCTGTTGCTGCTGCTGCTACTGCTACTGCTACTGCTGCTATTGTCGTTGTTGTTGTTGCTTTTCCTACGGTGGAGCCTTTTTCGTCATGTGCAACACTTTATGACTATCGCCCTGGGCGTGTTCCGTTTTGCCGTAATGCGTGTGTACACTCATTCATACACATGTTATTTACAGTTGCAAGTTGGACAGCGTTTATTTATCACTTGTTGTTGTCAGAGATGTGACGAGGAGGACAGGCCCTTTCAGCCGTTTTGTGCAGCCATGTATCACGTCTACCTCAACACGTCGCCTGTTGCCCCACGAACGCACACTGTGTACTTATTACAATCAATTTAAGCAGAATTAGTTTTCAGTTTTCCCGGTCTTTAATTTATTGGCAAATGAGTTTTTGCAGTTTCCTTGTAGGTGCCATTATTGAGTCTAGGCTCGCCAACTGTTTGCAATAGCGGCGACACTCACACACACACAGATACGTGCTGCTTAGGCAAAGGGATTCTACAGAGCTTCGCAATGCATGGACATGTATGTATGCGTGTAAGTATGTATACAGACATGTACTCCACCCAAAAGCACACACACTCTCGCAACTACTTATAATGTAACGGTATTTTTTCGTGTTTGTTTTGATCGGTATAGAGAGTGTGCCTCAAAAACAATATGCATTGTTGCAATGACTCACGCACATAATCAAATCCTTTACACAAGGGCACTAGAAATGTAATTTAATTCTGCATAAAGTGCATGACGTAGTTCACGATAAAACCGCAATGTCTTGTTTCCAGCTGATTTCATAATTACATATATTAAACTGCCATTAAAGACGTGAGCAAATGCAAAATAAAAATACGCAACACTTGAGACAACGTTAAATGCTTTGACATAGAGATGCTAGCATAGAAGGTAACATTTAAACGCACGTTGTCAGCCAAAAATAAATAAAATATGTATATGGAAGTTGAATGTCAATGTGTAGCTCGGATGTAAACAAAACGAATAAAACAACGTAGCGAGCCCAACGTAAAGCTAACATGCTCTTTATAACAGTAACAGCGCTGTACAGACGCAAAACGGAGCAACGCTAACGCAAAATGCGCTACATTTGCTTAAAAAGCTAAATTGAAATCTGTACGCAGATCCGAAAGCAAAAATAAATAAAACTATAAGTTTGTTACAAACATGTTTGTTTCTTTTTTCTTCTTTTATTTGCATTTAGTGATTGGTATACATATGTAGATAATAATATGCACTTGATATTATCAAAATACTGCGTTTGCTCTTATGGGCAGGGTAGGCATTTAATTTAAAAACCAAAAAATCAACATACATACATATATCGAAATACATATGTATATAAACTTAAATGCTCTGCTCACCATGCCATGTGCATGATAATAATCAAGTGCTGTACATTTCTTTTAAATTGGCTAAAAATATTGTATTGTGAATTATGTATATACTTATTATTATTTCCTTCTTTTTTTTTTTTTTTTGTATAAGTACAATGTGAATTAATTAAAGAATTGTTTATCAAGTCAATTTATTAATTATATGTATATGTAAAGATGTTCAGCGTCCAACTCTTTGAATTCTCTATTAACGCTAGTCTAGTTAAAAGTTTAATATTTCCCTAACCTCTGTTGCACCATAGCCCAACGTCTTCTCCACTAATTAACGCTGTCTTTTAACTAATCATAAGTCCTAAGTACATTTTTGTGAATATGAAATCGATTTTTCATTCAGAAGGCAATTCTCTTAACGTTCGATGAATAAAGAACATAAATATATATTTCACATATATAGATTTATATGTATGTATATATCTATGCACCGTACAAAATGGTTATGAAAAACTGTTATAAACATATGTTTATAAATTTGATTTACTTTCATAAGTTCTATTTATGTATGCATGTCTATATGTGTCTGTTTATTTTTGATTAGTTTAAAGATCAACTTTTATTATTTTGAATGTTTTAATATTATTAATATTTTGCTTTTATAACAAACTAAGTTTTAACAATTGGTTTCAATTTGTTTTTGTTTTTATTTTTATATTTTTAATAGTTAAAATAATAATAATAAAATAATATTAATGTGTTCGTGGTACAATTACTCATAATAAATTATAATAGCACAAATTTTTCCTTCACTTTTCTCTATTCCTCTTTCTTTTTATCATTTACACTGTTAAGAAAAAGCAAACAATATTAATTATATTTATATATATATTTGTATATATATGTAAAAAAATAAACAACTTGGTTGACTTTGAACTATTCCGTTTAGGCGTATATTATTATTTTTAATTATTTATTTCATTTTTCTTTGTTTGTTTATCGCGTCATATGGAACGGCACTTGGTTGAGATTTCGCCCGGGCCTGCTGGGGCATTTTCTAACACAATCGTAGTAATACAAAGTGAATACATACATAAATATCTATGCAGATATATAAGAAAAAATCATGAATAAAGAAGTAGCCAAAAATTATTGTATTATTACATATAATTATGTTTTTTGTTGTTGTTGTTTTTTTTTTTTTTTTGTGTTTATATATGTAAGTGTATAGATTTATATCTAGTGCAACACGCCCAATCGACAGCCTAGATTCTCAAACACGCTGCTCAATCAATATCTTTTTGCTGACGTTGTTCTTGTTTGAGCAGCATACTCGCCTACGTAAGCCATAAGCCATCGTTTTCTAGTTCTCACTCTGTCGCTCTTTTCCCCCTGCTCTCACACTATCTCTTTCTGTTTTGAATTTGTGGTCTGATTAAATAATTAAGAATCATGCTACAAAAATATGAATATTGATAAATGTTGCTCCCCATCGAAAGACCCAAGTGCGATGCCTCACGAAGCTCGGGGCATGCAGCACGAGGCACACGGCACTCTCTTGCTCTCTTCCTCCCACTGTCGCGCATTCTGTTGTCCACAGCTGGCTTTTGTCTTGTGTAGCCGATCCGCTCGAGCTTCTGCCTGCGTCTCGGCTAACATTTTGCCGCGCAACATACACACACTATCTATCTATATATATATGTATATATATGTATGCATATGTATCTCGGTGTGTGTGTGTGTGTGTTTAGAGTAGAGGCTGATTTGCTTTTCTATTCGGGTTGGTTTGGTTGTTGTGTTGGTTGTGTGTGTGAATCTGTTCGTCTGTTTGGTGTATTTTGTGTATATATTTCGGCGTGTGTCTATTTCGGCGAGTCAAATCAACGCGATCATTTGTCCTCGCAACAGCCCGTCTTGGCCAGCTGCTTCTGAAGTGCGGGCGGAATGAAATCTTTCGTCTTGGAATGATTGCCCTGGCCAAGCAGCGCCGGCTCCACATGCTTGCCCTCCTGTATGCGTTGTATGCTCTTGAGCAGATCGTAGTTAATACGATCGCTGACTATCGAATCCTTTCTGCAATAGCCAATGGCAAAGAATCATTAGTGATTTGAGCTATATAAATACAAAGGCATATAGGTATATCTATATCTCACTCACTTGTAGTCCGGATGACTGAGCACCTGCTCACGTATCCAGGTAGCCGTGGTGATCAGCTCGCCGGCGGCGCGCTTCTGTATGAAGCGCAGATACTGTTCAATTGTGCAGTGCGTGTCAGTGTCCACCTCCATCGACTGCAGATAGCTCCGTATTAGCGGCACCAGGCCAGGGAATACGCCGGGCTGTAACGAATTCGATTGTGGTTATTCAGATGGTACTAGAACTTCTATCCAGCACTTACCTTGCCATTGAAAATCTCATTGATGCTAAGCAGCTGGAACAGCTCGGTCTCCTCATCATCCGTATCGGTGTGATCGCTGTCGCTGCCTCCATTCTGAATGTGGGTGCCATTCGTGTTGGTGCTGTTGCTGTTGTTGTTGGCATTGCCGTTTAGTCCATTTCCATGACCATTCAGCTTGGCAGTGCCATTGAATAGGGGACTCGAAGCCGTCGCATTGCTGCTGCCATTTGTGCTCGGCGTGGTGCCGTTGATCTGGACACAGGCGGCGCGCTGTTCCGTCGACTTGGACGATTTGCGGAACCAGAATTTCTCCTTGCGGCACGCATCCCGCTTCTGGGCCGTCTGCATATTCTCATCGACCTTGCTGATGGGCGTTAAGAAGTTCAGCTGATACGATAAGATGACACGGGTCAGCAGCACCACAAAGCACACAATCGCCGCATTCTCAAAGTCGGAGATTTGCGCCTCGCAGGGACGAAACTCGACACGCCAGCCAATCGAGCTGTTCGGCGGCGGCGGCTTGAAGCGCATCGTCTGCCAATTGGTTGACTGGATGTTCTCGAAATGATCTGTGTCCTCCTCATCATTCTGATGGACCTTCTCGCTGAACAGCGATACGGTGTCCCGAATGAACAAATGGGCCACATGCTGGGCCAACAGATGATCGATGCCGCCGTCGATGAGACGCTTGTACACAGCCTCATCGTAGGTGAGCTTCACATCGTTGTATTTCGCCCCCTCGGGCGACAGATACGAATCGATGGAGTCGTATCGCGATTTGGCGATACGAAATTTGTTTTCCTTAAGCGGCTTCAGGCCGCGCTCCTCCTCTGTGCGGCAATCCACCGAGGAGCTAATCACATTCCAGCGGCAGTCCGACTCAGTCAGATAGCCGCGGTAAACCGGCGAGGCGGCGGTCAGGGCCAACATGATGGGACAAAGCGGCGCTAGCTGATCATACAGGCGACGCGCCTCGGTTATGTTGCAGGCCTGAAACGTCAGCTGGAGGCAGCAACAGCCCATGCCGAAGCCCATGGCATCCAGGAGCACAACATCCGGCTCGCCAGGCGGCGCACCCTCCACGGGCAGCTGTGTGTTCACATCCTTAAAGACTAGAAAGCGATTTCATTACTCATTAGCAAGTGGACTACAGGCTGAGAGGCAATGGAGCTTACCCTTCAGCTTGATGGAGACCTTCTCGCCGCGCCGCATGCGTATGTTCCGCGTGAGCGTCTTGAATCGCGGATGGCCCGGAAATATGGCTTCATCGGGAAAGTAGAGTGAGCGGGCGGAGCTCAGGGGATCTTCGGGTCGCGGCTGGTACACCGGATACGTAAAGTTCGGCGCACCCAGTCGCGGAAAGTTTGTTATGGACATCACGCACTCATCGCTGTCCAGCAGCTCGGTGACCTCTTCGCGGCGATACCGCATGTTGGCCTCCACCAGATTGAAGTGCGCCATCAGGCCGCCAAAGGGCTTGCCCGGAGTGCCTTCGATCATGTAGGCGCCATATTCGGGCCGCCACAGCGACTTGACGCCGTTGGGATCCGCCAGCTCCTTTTCGTTGAGTTTCGCCAGCAGATCCTTGGCCTTCAGTGAAACGCGCGCCACCTTCTGCTCATCGTCGAACTTGACAATTATGTATTCCACTTCGTCGCCCCATTTGAGTATGTCGCCCTGGCGATCCTTCAGTCTGTGGTATAGATGTATGAACTGATTGATTCCGTGCTCACGAACATGATCTACTAGTTTTTTGGTCTCCTCCCAGGAGAGTGGATTGCCCTCGCTCAATAGGCCCATTGCTGCAATAGAGAGAGAGAGAGATAGATAGTCAGATGATGTGAGATTGATATTGATATGGAAAACTAATAATGCTCCAAAGCACAGATGCATACACGGTGGCGCAGAGACAGAGAGGGAAAGAGAGCGAGCAAGACAGAGAGAGGGCGAGAACAAGGAATAGTTTGTCACATCTAGATAAATCTATAATTTTGACTCTGTCAATTTTTTGTCTCGTTTCTACTGAAAACTCCGAACTGTCTCTGCTTCATACATACTCCATATTTATTTCTCTGTACAATATTTTCCTGGTCAAGGAACTCTTCGATTAACTGATCAAAGAAATTCAAGTTTAGTTACTCAAATCACATACATCCAACTAAATCTAAAGGCAAATATTCACAGTTAGCACTGAGAAGTGCATAGAAAGGCGAAAAGGTTAAGGTAATTAAGTTTCATTTTGCTTGCAATCCAATGGGTGGATAGATAATCCACCATTCAGATAGAGTGTTCGATTGTTGACTTTAACAAAGACAAAAACTTCTTTTTGTGTTCCTATTTTAAATACCTATTTCAAATACTACCCATGCATCGAGTTAATATTTATGAATAATAAAATAAAATCGTCTGACCGCGATTAGATGTGTTCGGTTAATAGTTGCTAGGGTTCAGTGTGGTTTATTAATTGATGAGCTTTAAATAAATAATTGCTAAATCGATAATGGCCTAATAATACCCACAACAGTATTTGTATATGTAAAGGGAAAACGAAAATTAATCATGTTATTGATAACACAAATTATAGCTGTTGATAGGTCTTTTGTTATATATATATATACCTGATACAATATATAACTTAAAACTTAACCTACATATATGTATATGTGAAATTTCCAGTGCCTAGCAACACCTGGGATAACCAAAGGTCATCCGAAATCGATCAGGATGATCACGACCTGCACGTTAAGTTTATCAAGCAGGATCATTATTTTGATACAAGATAGCAGTGCTTTTAATCATAGGGAAATGTCAAACTAAATTCTATAGAAAACAATTAGCAGCTATTTAATGGGTTGTCTAATAAATCCAGCTCAAGCCATCCAGCTGAAGCCATTAAACAACAAACAAACTGCACTATATATCTTCAGCTTGCCATTTACTGTGATTCTGTACAACATATATACATATAAACATATACATATATATATACATATGCAATCGATTTACATATAAATCTCATAGCATATATTCGACATTTAAACTCAAGCCCAGTTTTGTCGTTTCAATTACAGATTTTAGCAAATACCGAATCGCTCAGCTGTGACAGTAATTGTATAATTCAGTGAAACTGTCAGCTAAAAGAAAAACCGACAGCTATATAATTGAGAGCATTGACGTCTGTATGTATATATCTATTACGATTCGGTAAGCATTTAATGCAACTCGAGATCGTAAAGTTTCAAAATATTTATTTTGTAAGAGCTACGTATGTATGTAGTTCACAGCTCTGTTAACGTAATGCGATATGGATCATATGCATAATAACAAACACTCTTTTAGATAAGTACGATGTAGAGAAACTTAATACTGATCAATTTATCTATTTATGCCTAGGGGAACTATTGATCAACTTGACGGGCTTGTGTAAGAGTTGTGAGAGGATCTGTGTTCCTTGACATGCTCCACTTGAGCATGCCTAGAGAAGCTAACTCTCTTAGATGAGACACTTTGATTTGATTTGATTAGTGATGCTAAGCATTGAGTAATCGCGCTATAAGTAACTCTATGTATGTAATATTCAAATTTAAAAAAAAAATATATATTCTATATAGAATAAACTTTCACTCCAAATTGAAAAAAAAAAGAGTTTGTATACCTTTGATACGTTCGCGAGTTGTAGAACTTTAAAATAATACTGATGCACTCTATTTCGAAAAACCCTCTTTGAAGAAACGAGAGTCAACTAGAACTTGATCGCTTCACGGCTAAACCACTACTAAATATACCCACGAGCAGACTCCGATTACTTATGCGGTGGATGGGAACGACGCTCGGACAGTCTGAATAGCGCTTCGTATCGCATTGCAAGCGGCCGATCCAACGATCATTCATCGATCCATTCATCCATCCATCCATCCATCGATTGCCGATGACGAACTTGACAACAACAACGGCGACAAATTTACCGTTGGCAAATCTGCCGATCACAGTGGCAAATTCCAATGAAAAAGGTCGCAAAATTTACATTTGTTTATTCTTGATGGGAATAGGATATACTGGAATTTGCTTTAACTATTATGATAAAGAATGTCTCTGGTTGACGTAGATCTATCAAATATAAACATATCTATTTATACACAATATGTGATATCTAGGTTAAATTGCTTGCATATATCATCATATTTCTACAGTTTACACAAAAGACATATATAACATATTTCAACGATACTATATTCTATAATAATAATAATAAATGTGGTATACAAAAGAGTTTAGTTTCATAGAAATGTGATATGATATGATATATGTAATATGTGAACTGTGAGAATATGAGGAACAAATTAAACACAGAAAGTTTTATTGATTCTGATCACATTAAATATATATAATACTATATATTATTTTCCTAGTTTAAATTGAGTTTCTTACAATGATTTCGCTTGTAAGATCACAAGCAAAAAATATATGTGTATATATATATATTTTTGTAACAACAACTATCAGCTGATACCACTGTGCGTGTGGAAGTGCCGCCCATTTGGGTATTTTCATATCTGTATTGGAGCGGATGTCGCCGTTGCTGAGGCAGGTGCCCAGAAAGGTGGACGATGGAGTGTGGAACGATCGACGGCACTCGAAACTCTAGATTGCCTTTATAATTATTTGGAATACTTAATTTATTATGCATATTTAATACCAATCGTAAAGTAAAAATAAAAATACTTCATTTTTATTATTATTAATTCTTGTTATATGGATTTATATTTTGTTTATTATAGATTGCAATTGCTACATTGGGCCGGCATTTTGATTTATTAGACTATAAAGATTATAATTAGACGGGGTCGTAATTTGATAGACCATATCTTCCAATCGTAAGCTATATGTATATGAAACTTAAGCAAAATATTGCTCGAGAACCAGTCCAACTACATCATATGACTGATATGTTCAAGTTTGTATCAAGTATCTTCATGGTAAATATTTCGAATAGCTCATGTCAAATATGTAGCAATTGTACTTCAATTATCGAGAGCTCATGTTAAGATTATCTGCTACATATGATATACATCCATCTTAATGGTAAGTTTGTTATTCAAACGAATGTCTTCAGTTAAATTAGCAAATGCGAATAACTTAAAATAAATATTTACTAGTTATATATAATAATCTCTTTGACGAATCCATCTAACATGAAGATCTCCAGAAGTAAAGTAAATAGATAATAGATTAACTTGCAATAGGAATATGTATAACGATTATATATTGGCGTATCGTAAATTCAATTACAGAAAGTAGATATGGAACAGAACTATGAATGTCTTTTCCTTAGCTGAATATAATATAACATATAACAGAATGGGAACTTTCGATTGATGATGAGTTATAGGCGGTGTTTTGCATGGACTATACGTTGGGAAATGTTAGGCTCTATAAGTTCTGATTGTTTCACAATCTGAATGAGCAAATCGGATTACTATTCATGGAACACATAACGGAACAGCTGCCCGAATGCGCTTACACAATCGACGACATTATGCATCAGTTGAATTTCTGTATAAAATCGAGATGGTTCAATTAAGCGGTGCGCGTTTAGTTGCAGCTGTAGTTAATTTAAACTAAAATTAACCACACACATGCATAGACATGAATATAAACATACATATACATAAGTGAGTTCAGCAATACAAGATCAAGCCTTACAGTATTTCATCACAGGCCATTTCGTCATCAAGCAACAACTTTTTATAGTTTTTTGGTTCACTTAGTGTTATGTAAAAGTCGCTTATTATATTTGTATTTAAATCATTTATTAAATTATACTATATTTATAATAATTGCAAATCAAATTAAGCTTTTTTTGCGCCTATAAATTAGATTGTCCATAGCCATAAAATTAAAAATCAAGATAGGTAATACCAATAAAAAAAAAAAAAAAAACCAAAACAAACAAAAAATATTTCTCTAGTATGCCGAAGTTTAAATACCCTTCGAAAATTCTTTAGTATATTCGAACTTTTTTGCTGAGTGATTGTTCCTAGTCTCGCTATATAGTAAGGTATTATAGACATCTATAGATATGCTAAGATGTCTTGAAAAATATTTCAAGTCCGTGTTTATATCAGTACAGCATCTATTTTTATATGTTTACAGCTAACAGTTATGGCATTCTCAATAATTATATTATACCCTCTTCAGGGTCATAAAACTGTTCAGTTATCATTTGAAGTGCTTTCGAAATTCACAGCCTGTCAAACCAGAAATTTTTTCCATTTCCTTCTGATTAGCCTAGCCCAAAATGGATTACTTATAATATATTATTATTATTTATTACAAATATATATGTAAGACCGACTGATTGTCAGACATTCTCTACTTATTTTAAAATATTTTTATATATTATATGCATACATATGTGTATATATGTATGTATATAGTCTTGCAAGGCTAACAAAAATTGGATATCGTGGTTAATTCAACGAGGTAGCATTAGGGTGGACCAAATGTTTAGATAATAATCGACTATAAAATGCTAAAAACACTCAACGGACCAATTAGCTAGTCAAATTCTTGACCTTTTATATATATATATACAAGCACATATGTATGTATGTATGTATGTATGTATGTATGTATGTATGTGCATCTAATGTATACTGACCAACACAACTCGCTTGGCTAAAATGATTTGAACAAATTGCTGAAATTCTGCGAAGCCATTAAAAGTGTCTGTGTGTGCGAGTCGATGTGTATCGTTGTAAGCACGTGTGTGTGTGAGAGAGAGAGAGAGAGAGAGAGAGAGAGAGAGAGAGAGAGAGAGAGAGTCTAATTCTCATTTTGTGCACGGCTTGAAATTCATTCGTAGCTTTTTGTTTTGTTTTTTAATGCCTGAAAGCCTATTCATAAAATCTATAGCAATGGTTATAAAGCTTCAAGTTTTGGCAGATTTAAATAGGATAGGCATAACAAAAGTAGTGGAGCATATCAAGATTTTACTACCCAAATGCAACTATTCATTATTTAACAAATTGAAATTAGCGCAAAGTTCATGCATTGATCTGCAATTAGCCAATTTTAATTTTCGCCTGAGCCTGCAATTAGACATCATCAAACGCGGTTAGAGATTATGCAATTATGCAGGGTATGCAATTAGTTGAGCTGCTCAAGTAAACATGTTCTAACACGTTGTATTAATAGACATTTGTGATACAAAGGGAAAACAATATGATAAGTCCAATTCAAGTTGATAAGCATGTGTTGTAAAATCTATTATAGATTTTAGTGTGTGTGTGTGTGTGTGTGTGTGAGTATTTGGGTGTGTGTTTAAATGTATGTCATAAGCGTATGTCATAGCGTTGATAAACCCTGATAAAGTGGATGAAAAACAGTTACAGCACAGCTCGTTGAGCTGCTGAGCAGTGCACAGAGCACAAGGTGGCGTATACGTAATAAGCTAAAGCCGCGAATCAAATGCGGAAAGAGCTAATACAGAACATGCAACAACAGCAACAACAACAGCAACAGAAATAGCCATTTTCAGGGTCAAACAAAGTAGGCAAACGAAACAGAAAACATACAAAAGTCTACCTACAGATGCAGAACGTTAGATACAGATACGACGAATGTGTCCAAGGTATAGAATATACCATATAAATATATATATATATGCATATAGGCACATACATACATATACATATGTGCTCTGAGTTGATCTGTAACGGAATATAAACAAATTGCCAACGATTTGCCATGCTCATATATGCAATAGAGGAAATTGCAGTCGTTGCACTTGAAATAATTGCACGACATATGAGATTAGGGCAGATTACGTATACGACTCATAAAACGAGCAAAATAAAATGAAGAGCACCAGACGCCAACTGACAAGGAGAAGAATAGCGGGCGAAAGAGGAAAATCAAATTAAGTGTCGGCCGACGCTGAACACATAAAGCAAAGCAAATAGCAAAAGAAAAAAAAAAAAACAATTGCGACGTAATAGAATTGTAAGAGTCCGCTCAGAGAGCAGAGGGTATATTATTGCATAGATAAGTCGTGTGTGTATACACGTTATATACATATATGTATGTATGTATGTATGTATGTCTGTTGAGTTATTTGTGAAAATGCGTCTCTAAATTTGGTAGCTGTCAATGGGACAAATGTTCGGTTTGCTTTTGCGCTTTGCTCTGATTTTGATTGGCTGTCTACAGATTGACCAAGCGATAAACTGTTTGATTCATCAATTGACTTATTGACTGAGCAATTTACTGATTGAATGAATGCATTGCGGCTGATGCAACGATCTGACCAGCTGATTGACTCTATCATAGATGGGCTATTTAAGCAATTTATTGGCTGTGCTAGGGGGAGAAGCTAGAAATGGTAGACCAAATGATTGACTGACTGATGGACTGACGTAGTCCATGAAATGTAAGCCAAATATCTGATGGATTGAATGAAAGACTAAGCAGTCGACAATTGATTGACTGATTGAGTGACTCCTTGATTGACTTGATGATTGAGCGACTGACATAGATCATGATGATGACTAAGGATGGGTCAAAGGACTAGCCATTTAACCAGTTGATCAATGGACCGATTGACGGTTTAACTGATTGATAGACTGAGCTAGTTGCTGAATGACGAAACACTGATAGATTGATTGAAAGACCTACAATTTGGATAACAAATTGACGACTGCATTTCAAACTCTGATTGACTGAATGATTGATGATACTATGTCTGATAGTTCAACCATTTGACTGATTGATTGACTCACTGAATGACCTATTGAAATGTTTGCGCCTATATTTCTTGAGCCTTTTTTTAACCCTAAACTGACATCACTGAGTCGAACGGGTTCGACGTTTGTTTTTGGCAATCAAAATTAAAGCTGTACCGCTCGTATTTCCCAAGACTTAAGTGCCTGACTCACTGGAGATGTAAATCAGATTGGACTTATTATCGGTCAAAGAAGAAAAATTTATATAAATACCATATCTAGTAATTTTCCTAGAATGGAATATCTTTTGTTCTTTTGCGTGGATCGACAAAGTGAATCCTCCATAATGGGTGTGGCAAATTAAAATGAATTCTGTTTTCTGAAGTTCATCATTATTTTAATTTTTTTTTTGTGGCCTATTTGTTGATTTTGTATTTTTAGAGCCGACAGGAACTGACGCTGATATCAAATTGTCTAAAGCACTTGTGCAAATTGAACCCATAATAAAGTTCAACTGTTATTTATAATAATTTGTTAATTTCGTTAAACATTTATTTAAACAGGTTTTCATTAGTAAGACGTAGACAAGCAGGCGATATGATAGACTGTATCGGCTATGAAATACCGTTTATAATCTTATACTTTATCATATTTTAAATAGAAAATGTTTCGAAACATCAACTTTTTCATAATATATGTATATAGCTAATATTACTGCTCGCCTCAATGAGTAAAGAGTATTGCAAATGGTCTTATGCAATTGTCGGTGCTATTTCAGCCATTTATCTCATCGGATGTGTAAATAGGGGAGTGAAAATACTTCAACCACTCCAAATTAAACATCGGCCCTTAGAATGACGCACTACAAACTGATTGACGATGACGATAACTCTAAGAATTATTATGATGAAGATGATGATGACGCACTAGATCCATATTTAGCTTAAATTTCTTGTGCCAATTATATCGTCAATTAAGCAGCGACATTTAAATTGAGATCATAAATTGAAAGAGAAATAGCTGCACCCGGAAAGCATATCATATAATCTACCACATATATACAGTGGCTCACACCTTATTTCGTGCAGCAGCATAGTAGAACTTTGAAACCGTATTCCCGCTAAACCAGTAAAGATATCCAAA
>NW_022046264.1:0-20035 GCF_001654015.2 Drosophila navojoa | reverse complement strand
ACGGTTTCAAAGTTCTACTATGCTGCTGCACGAAATAAGGTGTGAGCCACTGTAAGTATTGATATATATATATCAGTCAAAAAACTTCTAGATGAGCTTTGTAAAAGACCTAAATCAATTATAATAAATAAGCATTGCCCCAAAAGTTGAGATCATATGCTAAGAATATAAGTTTATTAAAAAACTAGAAACGTTTATTGCTCTCAGAAATATATATTTTAATACCTACAAATTGAATTCCAATGTCAAAGTTGCCTAAGCATGCATATACCCCCAGACGTATGTATGTATTGTTTTGTTATACATTTCATGCACACGTGCAACAAAATTTCATTAGGGCCAACAGCTGGTTATATGATTAAAATTATGACTAATAAACCTTAGGATGCGGACAGGTGCCTTATCTAAGGGCACATAAAACGGCCCAACAAGTGGGATAAAACTATTAAATAGCTTAGCGATACGCTTAGATAACTTGCTAAATAAAATTTATGAAAATCTAGGGTATATTTGTATGTGCAATAAAAGAATGTTATTTTTATCTATCGCCCAGTTAGATATGCCTCTATACAGAATTTTTTTTTTCGTTTTGTATGTCTAATTCATCTTATCTAATTGTAATTTTTATTATATTTATCAAGTTCGACGACAAAGTACCCTGTATCTCTATATCCATAAATATTAGAACTCTCTAGAAACAACAAAGTTCATCTTGTCCAGCACTTAATAAGAAATATGTAGATATGGGACGATAGAACGCAAAATATCCAAGTCTTATTTAGAGATCTATATGAGATCAGAGATTGCAGGGAATAAAATAAAAAAAAATGAACAGTTCCTTCGTTCATTCTATTCTCATTAAGCTGCAAGATCTTAATATACATACATATATACATGCATATATGTACATACTTTCATACATATGTGGGTATTTCACCACAATCAAAATAATATTTTTTTGTTTGAGAGCCCTGAAGAATTCGAGAAGGTTCTTTAGACTACGTTTCCTGCTAAAGTACAACAAAAATATATTTAAAAAATTATTCTTTTTTTAATATACTTTCAAGCCAAGATTAAATATAAGAAAAATCATTATTAAAAGAACCATAAAAAATTATGACATTTGATATTTTAATAAACATGAATATATGTATGTATTTAATCGCTATAGAGTATTTAAAATTCTCTAGTAATTGTTGAATTAATTTTTTTATGATTGATGTATGTTTTTAAGCGAACATTATTAAATTTCACATGCGCGCGGAAAAATGGGAAACTCCTTTAGTTCTGTAATTCATTTTTTTTTATTATCATCATAATTATTATCATTTTTTGCTTATTTTTTTTTTTTTTGCATTGCGTCGTCATTCGACAAAGCGATTAGCCCATGGACGGCGGCACCAAGGGGCATTGAGACAGACTTTAATGAACTAATAAATGACAAGGTCAACTTTGGCACACAATAGATAAAAACTATGTATATGTATGTATGTATCTGTTAATGTGGCTTCAGGTTTACATACATATGTATGTGTGCGTTTACTGTAAGGGGAATCAACATTCATTGCGATAGTAATCGATCGTGTCTATGCGTAACGGTTATTAGCGAGGCCAAGTGCACCACGTTCGTGTCGTGCCGTGTCGTGTCGTGTCGTGTCGTGCCGTGCTGTTCCGTTTTGTGTCGTGCCGTGCCTTGTCGTAAGTCATGGCGAGTTTGCGCTTTATTGTGCTGACTCACGATGATATTTGCGAGTCTTGTAGCACAGAGCCATAATATGCTAATTCGACAAATTCGCTAGCGCTTCGCATGCTGTTGTTGTTGTTACTCGGTTATCTATAGTTTCTGTTGTTGTTGTTGTTCATTCTTGTGGTGAAATTGTAGCTCTCACATACATACATATGTATGTGAGAGAGCGCAATCCATAGCAGATATCAATACATTGAAAGGTGCGTATGCGTATGAGTGTGTGAACTGATCTCGCCGCTCTTTCGCTCTCGCTTTCGCTCAACTTGTATTTTCTCGGCGGAGTGCCTTGAACTTCAAAGCCACAACTTACACCCGCTCGACCCCCATCTATACCTCTATCGCTCTCTCTCTCTCCCTCTCATCCACTCGCAGGTCTTAGCTAAAGCCGCAGCAATGCATAAACCCGTTTAAAAAGTAATTTACTTTTCGTTTATCACACGCGACTTGTGCATGAGTAATGGGTCAGTGACGACACAGCAGCCGTATGTATATAAATATGCGTGTGTGTGTGTGCGCGCATGCGTGTTTTGTGAAGCACTTTATCAATTAGTGATCAAGAATAACAAAAAAAAAAAAAAACAAATCACGCTGTTCTCACTTTTAAAAAACAAAGCAGACAATTTTAGCAAGTGAATGACTCCACAGAAATGTGACTGGCACTTAATTAATCGCGTACGATATACACATACATATCTATGTATGTATGTATGTAGTCAGTGATAAGTTTTCAAATTGATTAGAAAATCAAATTAGAAGCTTCTAGTCCCAAGGCCAGCAGTGACCCAACTCAATTGGATAGTATGTAAGTAGCGGCTGCACCCTTACTCACACTTACACACACACACACACACACCCACACACACACACACACACACACACACACACACACATCAATTGGTATGCACATAAATTGGTATGGAAAGCGAATGTCAAGGTTGCGCACGGCTTGAAAATTGGACAACAACGGCGAGAACATACAAAAGCAACGGTAAACGACATACATATGTATAATTTCAAACCGAAAATCAATAGAAACTCAAACCCAGTGCGAAATCACACACTTGTTCAATAAAAGAATCACCTACACTAAATGCACTTCAAATGCTTATATTCTCATCAAAACTAAGCGCAATAAACACTTACCGGCAAATGCTGTAGAAGAAGAATATCAAAAGCAGCAAACGCGTGCTTCTTTCTAATCAAAGTTGTTGATTGACTTCTGGGTTGGCTGCTGCTGTGTTATGCTACTGCTGCTGCTCAGCTGTTGCTCTCGCCTTTAGAATATAAGAAGCAATAATAAAGCCTAATAACGGCGGCGGCGGCGGCGTCAGCGTCTACGTCGGTGTCGGCTGAACAACAAAATGACCTGTTTGTTGTTGGTGCTGATGTACTCGCTCCTACTGGCTGTGCCGCTCACGCTGTCTCTGTTACTCGTGTGCGCTCACGCTGTCTCTCTGTGTGTGTGTGTAAGTGAGTGTAGGGGACCGCGTGTATGTGACCGACCGCGTGCTGATGTTTTTCACACACGTTTTAATTCTGATATATTGAATATTGTTTTTTATTTTTTTTCTTTCGTTTTTTTTTTTTTTTGCCGTTCCTTATGTTGTTATTGGTTGTGTAATCAAAGGCCAATCTCAACTGACCAGCGACAATTTGACGAGCGATGCCTTAGCTCTTTCCGACTTCTCGCTACTAATAGTTGTAATTATTGTTGTGATTTGCACGTCTGTTTCTATTGTTGTTGCGATTTATTTCAGTAGATTGTTTTGCCACGATTTCACAACTTGCTTAATAAACAAAAGAAATTCATATACAATTTCACTTAGATTAGTCTATATATATGTACATACATACATATGTATGTATAAATGTATATATGTATGTGTAAGTGTGTGAGAACAACAAATGTGCAGGCCGCGTGTTTTTTTTAAGAGGAGAGGGGGCATTTGCTTTACACTGCGTTTACTATGTAACTTCCGTTACAGCTGTGACATCAGCGTTCACTGCGTCTGCAGACTCATGCAGAATTTGAATATTTGTTAATAATAGATGCATAAGAATCTGTATTCATTTACGAACAGCACAAATGTTGCGACTGTTCCTTTCAGTTTCTATTTTGTTGTTTATGTATGCATGTATGTGTATGCGTGTGTACTGTAGGTAATTGTACATATGTATGTAAGGTTGTCTATGGCTCTCTACATTTGCATGTGTGTATGACCGAGTTGTTCTAATTAGAAGACGCTGCTGCTTAATGTGTTGTGTACTGTGTGCATGTGAGTGCGTGTTTAATGAGTGTGAGTGCGCTAGCGATCCGATTGCTTACTGCTTAATATTCTCTCTGACGATCCTTATGGAGCCGCTACCAAAAATTTCACAATTCCACTAAAATGCACACACACAATTATTTACTAGAAACTTCACTTGAAATTCAGTTGAATGGCGATATTAACGTGCTGCGTGATATTCAGCTATGTTGTTATTCGTTGTTAACTTCTAATTGCCAGCGCAATGATAGCGACACCGATATTTAACACAAAATTCCAAAAAAAAAGAAAAACAAACTAGAAAACCAGCCACTGCGCGCGGCTATTTATGTAAAAAAAAAAAGGTTGTACGCATTCAATCGGATAGTGCTGCCAGACAATGTTAATGCTCTAACACACCATGGGGTGTAAATGGCAGCGCAATCAGCTGATAGTGTTGCAAAGCGCGCGCGCTGAGGCCGAATTTCAAATACGTATGGACAGTGGTATGGATAATGTTAAATGCCAAAACACAATTTGTTTATACATATATAAATGCACATTATATGTGATTACATTTATTGTATTGTTTTGTTTATTTTAGACCTGGAGAAAAAGTACAGCTTTCGCGGTGAGCAAAGTAATCAGATTCGTGGCAGTCGCCATGCCCAGTATTTCACCCATATCCTCGTCCAATGTAACTAAATGTTGCTTGCCAATCATCACCTGCGGCCCGTAGCGATTGCGCAATCCTCCGGCGGATTCGTTATGCGGCTTATAAATGTACACATGGCGCTGAGCCTCCGCAATTACAGCAAATTCTAGATCGGGACAGCAGTCAGTGAATTTGCGCTGCTGCTTGGAGGCCTGCACATAGCCAAAAGCATGTAAATTGCCTTCGTGGCGGACCTTCCAATCTGATGGATTGACTGGCTGGTAGGACTGTAGCCAGAGGGCGGCGTCCACGCCCTCGCGTGTAGCGAACGCTGCAGGATACCCAGCACGCAGCGTGGTGGTAAACAGCGGCGGACTATACCCCAATGAAATTTTGTGTGTAATTTCGGAATCGGTGATATTAAAGCGAACTGAAAAGAAATTTGGAGAGCATTAGGCAAAAAATAATGTGTTCCATATGCTTGTGCTTGCCCATATGGATCTCCTCTTCGTCTGTGGCCATAGCAAGGTCGCATTCCTCAAGGGGCTCCTCCAAATTTGGTATTGGCAGACGTTCTGGCTCAGCTTCTGATGATTCTGGCTCTTCCTCGACTCCCTCCTCAAAGGGATCATCCTCATCCGCGTCCTCATCCTCAGACAGAATCAGTTGCGGCCATATACCAGGTTTCTCTTTGACCATCTTTAGCATCGCTCTATCATCTTCCAAGCGAATGCTGGTGAGGTCATCACGGACTCTCGCATAGAGTGAGCCACTCAGCAGCGTCTGCCCATACAACTTTAATTTCACGGTGGTGGGGCTGCTGCTGAACTCGTAATCTTCCAGGCTGATGAACGCGGGCTCAAAGAGTCTTACGACGATATCGTTTTCTGTCTGGGTCCAGAAATATTCGGAAAAAGAAAATTTATCTATCTCCTCTAGGGCGTCCGTGCGGGTCGCTGCTGTCGTTTTAAGTTGCCCATTGCTGCAAACTATGATGGATTCAGAGCGTGGTTCAAAAGCACAGTAATAAACCCCGCCTGTGATCTGTAGTTCCTCACGTTGAAAATATTTCCAGACGGCCGCCTTCTGATTTTCCAGCGCCCAGTACGACCAAGTAAGCAGCACCACATACCGGTCCATCGACTTCGAGCGCGTCAAATGCCCGGAAACCAGAGAGATTCGCTTGCGCTCCTGCATAATGTCTAGCCTGGCATCGTACAGCACAAAGCCACGGAACTCGGTGTTATCCGTTACACGCGCCTGGGTCACTAAACGCCAATCTGTGTGCCGCCTGCGATCGCCCGTCTCGAGCAGAAAGTAGTTGAGCTTGCCGTCGCACAGCACACAATACTTCTCGGAGATAAAACGTAAAGTATAGTTATAGTCTCCAGGTTTGTAATGGCCATCTACGTTATCCTCGAACTGCATTTTGTAAACGACCAGCGGCTCGCGTGCCTTGCCGCGTATCTCGTCATACGAGCAGTAGACCACCTCATGGTTTGTATTTACGAAATAGGTATTGCTTCGGGACCAGGGATCGGAGAAAAGCAAATTGTGCCTGGCGAACAATTCGGTATGCAGCCGCGAATATTCACTTTCGTGCATCTCGTATTTCAAAGGCTTGTCTTCGATGTCTTGGCGCACGATCGGCACCGGATCGAAGCTGAGCTTGTAGCCATCGAAATTGTGACACAACAGATTGCGATCGACCTTAAGGTCCACCACAGTCGCCATTGCGAATTAATAAACTCCTTCCGTCGAGATGATTTCTGAGAAAACAAAACTTAGATTGAATTTGAAGTTTCAATTTTACAGCGGTGCTGTAAAGTTATAGACAATATTGTCTGTTATGATATGACAATATTCTCTGTTTATGGTATGTTAGCATGCTGTTCGATTAACTCATTTGTGCCAGCATGACATTTAATACTCTATTGTATGTGTTAAGAAAGTTTTGATTGGTAGAGCTAATAAGTGGGCTGATATTATTGATATTATTATGGGATTGCACATATTTATCGTTTACATTTTGAAGAAAGTTTTAATTGATATTTGATATTTGATATTATGATACTATTGATGATGCCAAACCAAAAATGTACGTAACTGACAAAAATTACATAAATAAAAGTTGCTTTCGATTGAAACTCTACTATCAATTATTTTTTACGATTAATATATTATATAATAATCTGATAATATAATTATATAATAATCTGATAATCATCGGAACTATCAGATAGCTGAAGCTACATTTTAAACAAGTCTAGAGTCATCCCAGCATAACCACTGACTAGCCAAGGCATACGTGTTCTTTGCAACTCTGCTTACACAGTGTTGCACAATGAGAACACAAAAAAAGTGTTGACACGTTGACAGAACATTTGGTTCGTGTCTTACGAAGAATTAATTACAATTATTTTAGTATTGGCATATTTAGTTAACCACCGAGGCGCAAGTCAGGCGAAAAAAACTGCTGCAATAACGTTAGAAACAGGTAAGCAGAGCAGCGCATTCCGCACAATTAACTAGAATTGTAATAATTCAATTTTTCCTATGCATATGTGTGTGTCTGTGCGTGCGGACGTGTTTTGCAGTTTAAATTGGGCAAAAAAGCCGAAACCGAAGATTCCCGCGAACGCCCGGAAAACTTACGTCTTAAGTCAGCTGCTGTGTGGCAGCAAAACCTTCATTTAGTTATTAACCAGCTGCAAACCAAATAGAGGAAGATATATAGTAAGGATGCGAAACGAGCAGCTGAACAGCCAAAGGAACGACACCAGCATCAGCAAGAGCAAAAATAACAAAAACTTAACTTCAATGCTGTGGCTGTCGCTGGTAGCACTGATGGCTCTGCTGCAGGGCAGCGCAGCAGTGGAGTTCACGTTCGATTTGGCGGACAATGCCGAGGATTGCTTCTACGAGGAGATCAAACGCAATACGAGCGCATATTTCGAATTTCAGGTATCGGCTGGCGGCCAGCAGGATGTGGATGTGACACTGAAGGATCCACAGAATAAGATTATCTATTCGCTGGAGCGCGCGACTTTCGATAGCCATCAGTTTACGGCCGAGATAACTGGCGTTTATACGGCCTGTTTTAGCAATAAATTCTCTGCGTTCTCGCACAAAATCGTCTACGTGGACTTTCAGGTAGGTGACGAGCCGTCCCTGCCTGGCGTTGACGAGCACGCCACGGTGCTAACCCAAATGGAGACGTCGGCTCAGGCAATACACAAAGCACTTAACGACATACTCGACGCCCAGACGCACCATCGCCTAAGAGAGGCCCAAGGACGTAAACGCGCTGAGGACATCAATCAGCGTGTCATGGTCTGGGCTTCCTTGGAAACGGCGAGCGTCATCCTGATCGGCCTCGTCCAAATCCTAGTGTTGCGCAACTTCTTCACAGATCGCAAGCCCAGCCAGGCGCGTTATGGACGCCTCTAAGGGTAACACTCGAGGCAGCTGGAGCAGCGAAACTATCTCTAACATAATACACACATACACACGAACACACACACACACATTTATACATAAATATAAATACATATATTAAATTTTTTTTTTTAATCGTAATTTTATTAAAATTGTTTTCACGCCAAAAAACCCTCACATGTATTCCAAAAGCTTGGCGCCGCACGCCCCATACACATTAAAAAAGAGAATGTTTTTCTTAAAAAAAAAGCTACAACAAAACTCTTAATTGAAAATTGCGAATCAGAAGAATATTTGTATGTAAAAATTGTTTTGTGTTTTGGAGACTTGTGCAATGCCTGAAGACGAGTGTGGAGAATGGCGCCATAAAAGGTTGTTATTAACGCTCGCCATAAATTATGTACGCTTGTTATGGCACATGGGCAGGATGCCCCACGCTCTTGTTGTTGTTGTTCCCGTCTCGCCTTGCAGGAAGCGGCTAGAGATTACCTAATAGGCGGAAGCCAAAAGATTCACTGTGAGAGACAGGGATGGCATACATATGAAGTTATTGCTGTTGCCGTGGCATTTTGCACCGAAATCATCAAATTTCGATCAAAATTATTATTACAGTTCGGACAAACTGCCACAGGGCCAGACGGCGAACGGTATTCACATAAATAAAGAAAATAAAAATAAGAAACAATACAATAGTACAACAACTGTATCAACAAGAGCGTCAGAGCAGTAGAGTAAGCATACACTCACTCACTCACACACACACTCACGCGCGCATACACTGCAGCGTGCACTGTTAGCTTAGCTGGGCTCAGCTGAGCGACGGCGAATTCGTCGCGGCAATTTCGTCTTCGGGCTCATAGTTCAGCCGTCGCGATTTCTGCTAGCGAAGAGCGAGTGCAAAGCGCGAGGGTATGCACGACTGAAAGTTGAACTTTATGGGTTATTAAATAGTTAGCTTGAGTATTTTATAAACTGTTTATTTTTCAGTTTCAATTTCACGGTGAATATAATAAATTGTATATGATGTATATTTGTGCCATCAATGGCCATCTTTGACAACGCAAGCTATACACTCTTAAGTCAGCGATGTGTACAGGGTATTTATAAACAAACACAATAGAAAACACGTTTTGTTTCAACTTCGATGACAGTGTTCATTTAAATGAGCCACAATTTGTGCTGCAACAGCAATTTGAGCGACGCTGCCTGACCTGCTGCTCCACTACACTACAGAGCAACAACAGCAGCTGCCGCTCACTTGCCACACACACACACACACACACATGGATACGGGCATGCTACATAGGTCGAGGTTGTCGCGATTTTGGATGATGCTTCCTCGTTGGCAGCTTTTAAAATGCACTGAAATAAGAGAGACCATTCGCCTCATCGCGATCCAGGTGCTCTAGCTGGCGCATACCCTGGAATTATGAAATAAGTGGGTTTTTATCATTCATTAGATATGCTGAAGAGAATTCATTTAACATCGATATCTATCGAGCGTTGGAGTGTTTTATCATCTTATATGATCGATAAAGATATGATGAACTCGATAACTTCTAGCTCGATAAATTCTAATAAATCATTTGTATGAGATATGCGCCCTAAAAGTATATGCCTACCTTCTACCAATATTTATTTTTACATTTTTTACGATTTGTTATGTTCGGGATGGATATGTATATGATTTCTGACCAATCCTTAGAAAGAGTTTAGTGTAATGTAATTTTAAGTTTTAGGCTTGGCATTAAAAACTGTGAAAATTACATGTTTTCGATTTCGGTACGACACACCCCTAAATGGGCGCGCATCATCAGTGGAGGTTTTTGGCTTTAGGAGACTAGAAGATACAGATTTCTACTGTTTGCCATGATCTCTTCGACTATATCCCTTAGCCAATTCCAAATTGTAAATCCTTAGCATCTTAGGTTATAGTATTTCTCTTCTAGCATATATAGTATCTAATATTTGCTACGTGAATTGTAGGGGGAAGATCGTATGATGTGTGAACATAACTTTTAAAGACGATATGTATATATATGATCAAAATTTCAAGCTTTCTAGTTTCAGTAGTAGACGGACAAGATGAAAATATAATATGTATAAATTATAATGTTCATAATCAATTTAATAATTTGACTTTATCAACAGATATAATTAAATTAGACCTTTACCACAGTGATACAAAATAGGTTTACATATATAGCCGTTCCATTTGAACTTGGGATCCATAGAGTAGTTCGTTGCTTTAACTGAAATATATGTATGCCATGTGTTCAAACAAAGTGGCAGCTATGATATTTATGATATTGCCCATATATCTTTTGCGTTTGTAACTCTGTCGCTATGACTATGTATGTCTGTGGCTCTTACTCCCAGCTATTTTTGACAAACTATCCACTATATCAGCATGAGAAACGCGCTGCCATTGACTGTTGCCATGTGAGAGACGGCGCTGAGGCAATCGTTTTAACTGCTGTTTTTCTTTATGCTATTCAATCTCTCTATGTGGATATACATATATATATATATATATATATATATAATATATGTATGTATATACGTATAGCATCTGCTTGAGCTTCGTTTCAGTTCAATGAGTTGCAACTGGCATTAGGAGTTGTGGGATGACTCTCATCGCTGTGCGCTGCACTCCATTTGGCTTTGGCTGCAATTTGAGGTTTTCCGACGCTTTTCAGTTTTGCCATTTCTATTTGCCCCCCGCCCCCGCGCTGTCGCACGTGTGTTGTGTAAGTGGCGACTGATTGCAGCTTTATGATTGCATTTTATTTCGCTGACAATTTCCATTTTGCAATTCGCTGCGTGCGTAAGCAGCGGCTGAGTGGGGGTGGGGGTGGAGGCTATGAAGGGGGATACGAGTTATAGCTTAGCTTGGCTTTATCGTCATTTCATTTGTATTTTGTTGAGAGACAAAAGCATGCGCAACATTTAGCCATTCAATGGGCCCGTAGTTCGTTAGCTTTTCAGTTAGTTAATTTCCCTGGTATTTTCATAAAAAGCCCCGACCCCAAAGGCATATCTTATCAGCAGTAAAGGTGTGCCTTATCATAGTTGTGGCACTTGTCTCAGGTGCTTTTACTATATTGAATATGTACTTCACACTCGCTTCTCCTCCGAGTAACGGTAATTGCAATTGTTTAGTTGAAAATTTATGTTTTCAAAAATTGTTATTGGCTTTTTTATTTTTTAATAAATATAATTCACCCAATTGAAAAATGGTTGTATTGAATATTTGTTAATTTAAATATGATAAAATATATAGTAAATATATAGTAAGAGTAGAGTAATAAATTGGGCTATATTTTCAGGGGTTTTTTGTATGAAGTTACCTCTTTTAGTAACCGTAAAAATTAATCGTGTGAGTCCCATATTATAATAAAACCGCCTCACTTCTAGGTAGAGCTAGACAGAGCTGTTTTTTGCACTGACTTGCAGTGCATTTCAACCAACTTTCCACTTAATACCAATAATTCGTGAATAAAACGGAATGGATCACAACACTTAGATCAGATTGGAGTCCAGTTAAATGGAAATATTACAAAATAGGCATACAAAACAAAAATAAATTAAGTAGTCTAGATTGAAATTTGATTTACATACATATATGTAGGGCCGTATTGACCCTCAGGTAACCCCATCAATTGAGGGTCACCTGTTTTCACGTTCGTTCCCTCATTTTTTCGATTTTAAAGGAATCTTTCATTCCTCGGGGCCCTACATTTACATATGTATTCTGGCAGATAAGTGCACTCACTGGCTTATCACTTCACTCAGTTAAAACATAGAGCTAAGTCTAAGGGAATAATAAGGAATGATAATAACGAACTCAGAACTCATTACACTTATTATTTGAATTCGCTAGCACGTAATACTTATAGAAGTAAAATGAAAAACTAAAATAAGATTATTTAATTACACTTTATATTTATTTCTTTTAATTAAATAGTTTTCTTTAAGGAATGTATATACCTTTGCCAAGTTCCGTATAGAAGAAGATAAGGAAAGTCAGCACTGCATTGGAAAAGTACAGCATGGCATCGAAGAAGATAAGATCATAGAGCATAAGAGAAGGTAGGAGTATAAAATATTATGGGGAAGAAAAGTGGGAATTGAAAAGAAGAATGCCTAGGGCAAAGTCACGAAAATTGAAGAGCACATAAAAATAAATAGAAGTGAACAGAAAGAAATTGATTAGTTTAGAGAATATAAGAGAATTTAGGGCAAGCAATAAATGAATTAAAAAGAAGTGGGCAATGGGGAGAAAAGGAAAAAGCAGAATGAAAGGGAGTAGAAACATTAAAGCAAGAGTAAAAAGCTATATTATCTACTTAAAAGCTATATTAATATTAATATTATATATGGAGATATTTATGGTTATTTATGTACATATATTTCTGACAAATTTGGAGGTGTTAAGTCAAGATCCTATCCTGTAGGTCTTGAGGGTGGTGGCGTTTCAGTCTTCTCCTTATATTTCTACGGTGGTTGACTGCAGAGCCTAGTCTCAAGGCAGTGTCAGAAAGTAGTAAAAGTCGAAAACTTCAAAAAGATCAGGCTAGAAATAATCAAGCCATCCTTTTGTGGAAACCGAGCGTATACGTAATATTTGCACAGTCTTTAGCCATTATTATATTATATCATTTACGTTTATTAATTATATTTCATATTATATATTTATATTATATTTTACATATCACATTTTATAGCTGTACAGAAAGCTATAAATATTTATGAAATTATGCACAAATATGCAGTGCTAAAAGTCTTGAACATGCACTTCTAACGATGTCGAATCTATATATTTATATAATAATTATTATATACTTGCAAGTAATTAACTAACTTTATCTGAGTTCAAGCTGCTCTTCATCTTGATGGAGCTGCGAGCTGAGCCTCAGGGCGTATGAGCAATGCGTCAGTTATAGTGAAGGCGTATGCGTGTGGATGGCGTCATCAATCAGCACACACACACACACACACACTAACACACACTCTAACACACACATACGTGGTGGTCGCACTGAAAGTGCTTTTATTGCAAATTAATTGCTTTGAAGTGCATTTTGAGGCCAGCCTGGCTATAAATATACACAAATATACGCACCTTGGGCATATCAAGTGTACGCCACGCCCACGCTCATACACACGCCCACACACCCATGCAGATCGTATGACGCTGTCGTTTGGTCAGTTTTGCTATGGCCGCGTCTCATGTTACATGCAAAAGTCAGCCCAACTCCAAATGACCCGCTTTCTCTCTGTCTCTCTCGCACCCCTTCCCTCTCTCTCTCTCTCTCTTGTGCACCCACGCCCTCGTTTGAAAGCACTTTAATTAGTTTTCATTCGTTTGCAGCTGCGAGCTTTGGCTACAACTTTGCGTTTCGGCCGCCATTAAGTCAGCAGTTTAATTTGCAATTACTTAAATTATGCTGACGATGGGAACAGGGGGGCAGGGGGGTCAGGGAAGTGGGAAGTGGGAGCAGCATTTCATTTGATTGGCATCAGCTGCGGAATGCAAATGCATGATGCGATTATAATTCAAATTGGCAGCACGTCGCTTGGCCAGGCCTGCAGCCCCTTGACGTCTTTCGAGCCAAGGGCTTGGCGTACCTGACCCAACTTTTGTTCAAACTGGAAACACTGAAACACCTTAGGACATTGTCCTTCACATTCGTTCCATGTGTGTGTGTGTGTGTGTGGGAGTTGCTGTGGTGTTTCATTAATTAGTTGCTAACTTCTTGTTGATGGCCCCTCTAATTGCCAGCACAAAAGTTGCCCCAACAAAAGTCGGCCGCAAATTGATATGTAACCGCCGTGGTTTACTCAGCCCGCCAGAGTCCGGCGCAATCTGCGTCCACTTGTAAGCGAAAGTCAACAAATCAAGCCAATCCAAGGCATATGCCCAACGCATTCGAATCAAGCAACTTGAACTTGAGAGCAAATCGCCTGGAGAGTTGTAGTTAGAGCGAGCACGCACGAAATTTTCCCAAAAATAACGAAATTAAATTTGTGCGTCTTTTGTGTGACAGCCGAACTTAAATGGGCTTAGCATCAGTCAGCCCGAACGCCGGACGACTGAGCATGACTCTGCGCACTTTAAGCCAGAAACATTCCAAATGGAACCACATATATATTTACTATAAATAGAAGTTTCTAATTTGTTGAACGTGGGAGTGCGGCATAAGCCCAAACGTAGCTTTGGCATGAAATCATACAGAATTGAGCAGATACAAAGGGCACGAATTAAACTAACCATGGGAATTTGGGCTACATGCAATCATGCAATGAATACGATATGTGAGCTAAAGGGCACTCTACATAGCATGAACAGAACTCTCACGAGATAGCAAGATTTAGAGCAGTAATGTGGGCTAAACACCAGTTTAGTATGAGCTAAAAGTAGCTAAGCACGACTTCATTAAAGACAGAATACTATTTTACAGTTTCAATGAGAAGTGACTTGAGCTGAAATACATAAGCCAGGCTGTTGATAAACACAAGCCAATAAAAATCAGAAAGCAACCTTATAAATCCGACACGATGTGAAGTCGTCTGTCAAGTTTATATAGGAGGTGGGTAGCAGGAGTTCCCAGGAAACACGACAAGAGTTACCTCAAACTCAATGCGAGCAAAGCACGAGCTAAGCACGAACTAAATGCGACTGAAAACCAACCTGAACGTTCCAATGAAACGTGACACGAGCTGACACGAGCCAAAGTCTAGCTTAAGTAGAGCTTAACTGGAGCAAAACAGGATTTGACTAAGGACAAAAGGCGCTCAGGCAGCTCTAAAAGGAAATACCACGAGCTGAGCCCGAGGTAAACACGAGCAAAGAAGCTGAACACGAGACTATCACGAATCAAGCACGAACTGAACACGAACTAACAAGAAACAGTAAACGACTTACGACACAAAGAGAGACTGGGTGACACGAACTAAGCACGAGATGAACACGACTTTCTCAGCTAGAATTCCAATAAGAAGAATGAACTGCCTGAGTTGACACGAGCTAAACACGAGCTAAGCACGACCTAAGCACGACGAAGAAAACCTAGAAAACTACACAGCGAATCCAATTGAAAGTAACAGCAGATCGAGAGGAGCTGGAAGCAAATTAAATAGAAATATTTGGCAATTGCAATAACTTAATTCTTATTGGAATTTCGAACGAATCTTCCAACTATAGTCAAGTCCTATTGGACGGCAATTTGTGTTACCTCCCAGTTAGTTCATGCCATTTAACCAACACGAAAAAAACAGAAGCTCAACACGATTCCAATAAGACTAAAACTGCATTCAAAGTCCAATAAGAATTGGCACGGGCTGACACGAGTTGTTCATGCAATAATTGATTGATTTTTATTCGCGAAACTACTACTACTTTGTAAGTCCATTTCGAATGAGCACTTTATGGCAAACACCTGCGAGAGAGAGAGAGAGGGAGAGAGGGGGAGAAAGAGAGAGAGAGAGAGAGAGAGTGATGGCTATAAGAGCTGAATAGTCTGCTTAGCACTTTGGCAATTTCATGAAAACTCTTTCAGCTCAAGTTTTGAAGAGCCATAAAAATAGTTAAAGCCCAATTCGAATCTATAGGAAATTCTTGGCTCGTACTCATGAAGTTTATCGCGTTTACATATTTAAGCGGGCAAGGATATGGGATATGGGAGAGGCAGCGTGGGCGAGCGAGTGTGCTAGAGGTAGAGTTGGCTTATAGCACGCTTGGCAGCCATTTTGTGTGCAAATACTACGTGTAAAACGATACAAGTTGTGGCTGTCAGCCACACCCACATGCTCAGCAGAAGTTTCGAATGAAAAAAAAAAGAAAAATGCTCATCCGGTGGCCCTTCAAGTGAGATACGCTTCCGACTAATGCTATTGCCACACGTGCCGTACGAGCCCCAGCTCAAGCTCTAGTTATAGCCCAGGCCAACACTCAAGCCAGAGGCAGACATACACACATACACATGCATACAAGTCTCTTTTTTGATTAACATTAAGAAAAAAAAAAGTCGTGTTCTTTTTTTTTTCTCTGCAAGCTAAAACCTTTTTTTATGAGCCCGCATTCAATTTGGCTAAGCCACTTTATGCTGTTACAGCATTTCTTATATGGAGTACATACTAATATATATATGTATGTATGTATATATGTATGTATGTATATGTATTTATGTCTGTATATATGTATGTATTAGTTTGTTGAGCCCTAATGAAAATTAATAGCTAATCTCAGAGTTCGTTTGCGCCCCTTGCCCCACTTTAATATGCAAATTTTGAGTTTTTCTTTTCATTTCTTTTTTTAATTTTGTACTTTCTCTTTTGTGTATTCGGGCGCAAGTTGGCCGTAAGTCGGTCGAGCGGAAGTGCAAAACTTGCAGCTCCTTAAGCTGACAAATTTCCTCGAAATGAATTTGCCACAGCAGCAAATCGCAGTCGAGTTTTGTTTGACTTTTTGATTGATTCTCATTTGGTTTGCCGTCGTTCCGTCGGCTATTTGCATAAGAGTCGTGAAGAACTCTCTCTCTCTCTCTCTCCCTCTTTCTGTATGTATCTCTCTCACTCTCCCTCTCTCTGTATCTCTCTTAATTGTTTGATTTCTGAGAGCTCTTGAAACTAATGAAGTCTTTAGTCTTCGGTATGCCCAGATATATCTAGGTATTCCTCAATTCTAGGAGCTTTTTCTCTTATAAAACAAATAAAACTTTGTTAATTCGATATATTCATTGAAACAATGTCTCAGTCCTTTTGAAGGCCCTGTCCAAATCCATTGCATACATTCAGGCGCTCGCTCGCTCGCTCGCTCATAATTCCAATAAAAATTAGACAGCTGCGGCTTTCCGACTTTGAGCTGGCATACGTCGAAAAAGAAATGAAAATCAATTGGAAATTAATTTTGAACAATTTGCAATCAGTGCCAACCCAATTTGTACGCCTCGACGAACGCACAGCGCCCCCGCACTCACCCAAGTATTCGGTGTGTGTGCAAAGTCTTGTTCACACATGCTCTCTCATGTGCGCCGTGCTACGAAATTCGGCTGAAGTTTTAAATATGAAAGTCAAGCAAAGATAACTTGGAGTAAACTTAAAAGAGAAAAAATAATCAAAATTTTATGAGAATATAAGAGTATGATGTGGTGTAGCTGATGAGGTATAGTGAGTGTAGTATATCAATATTTTGGAACTCTCCGTTTTACTATAGCTACTATGGCTTGAAATTTGAACTATATTCGTGAGAGGGTTCTACTTATAAAACATTAAGAGTTTGCCAATATGTGCACCAAGGGCGTGGCTCATCGAGGAATACTATATATAAACTCAGAAGTTACGGCTGAAATATTTTAAAAATTTGTCTAAAATATATAAATGATATAACTAAAATAAAAATATAAAATTATGTGTATATACTGATATATGTATTCCTCTTGGGAGCGTGTCAAGTCGGAAAATGCTATTTTTTTCAATGCTTTACCAGTTGAGTTCCTGGCGAATTCCTTTTGAGATTAGCCAATGGTTTATCTAATTGTACGAAAAGAGTTTTTTCGTATAATATATATTATTTTATGAATTTAGTATGCCAACAACATAATGGATGCTTCAAACTAAAGCTAGAAAACTCTTAAAAAAATATAAATTTGGCTATTTTTTTATTGAAAATCCTCAAATTCTCAGAAAGAGATATACCTACATATAATAATATATACTTTATTAATAAATTATTAATGTTATATATTATATATATCGTATAAAAATCCTCACCATCCATGCTGCACTTCCATTCGCTGAATATTGATTTTTAATTTATTTAATTAGACAGCGAACGCACATTATGCAATTTAGTCTTTTTCACTCCCTTCTCCTCTACTACCGCTCGCCGTATTTATTTGCCAGCTGGAAGCGGAGTTGTCTCGTAGCTGTAGCACAGCTGCTGCTGCTGGGACCAATAATTCATGTCACACTTCGATTATTTGAGTCAACAAAGCTCACTCGATTGGCATTTCTCATTCTTTTTCTTTGCTTATCATTTTGTTTGCAGCTGTTGTTGTTGTTGTTGTTGTTGCTGTTGCTGTGTTGTTTTCTATTAACAATTTTGTTGCTGCACATAATTAATTGGCAGCTGACGCAGCGTTCATAAATTTCAGTGGCTGTCACTTTTACCGTCGGTTTGTCGCCTGTCACTCGCCTGTCAAAGCTTCACAGCGGAAATATAAAAAAACAAAAGAGAAAGAGCGAGAGAGAGACGGAGAGCGTAACCAACTGTCAACTGTTGGTTTAGGTGGGCGGCGGGAGGCTGCCAGGTAGGACTGGCAGGAAGCTGGCCACGTAGGCAGCAAATCAATTTGAATATCCTTCAATGGCCATAAATATGCTTTTGCATAATATCTGCTCGTCGTGCTATAAATTTGTTTTTTGCCACATTTGGTGGCACGGCACGAATTGCAATATTTTTATTACACATTTTTGCGTAATTTTATGTGCAGCTTTATGGCACCTGCCGCCTGTGCATCAATGGCAACAGCAACAGCAGGAGGAGCAGGAGCAGGAGCGGGAACAGCAGCAGCAGCAGCAGCTGCTGGAAGCATTTGATTTGATTAGAGCCAACGGATGGCCGCCTTGATTCGCTGCGAGGCGCATTTGCAAAATTAAAAGCCGCTAGCATAATCAGCAAGTGATTTTCCATTTGCTGGCTTTTATGTATCTGGCCTCTATTTTTGGCCCACTGCCAAAATGCGACACATGGCCAAACAGCGGCACCGGCGCCCACAGAGCTGCCAGCAATCAATGTACAGAGCTCGCTGCTGACCATAGCCATGAAAACGAACGACAGAAAGCCAGACAGACATACAGACAACGACAACAACAACAGCCAAACAGCCAGCCAGCTACCAAACAAACTCTGCTCAAATTACCAAAAAACGAACAACATAAGTACAGAGTTATGCAATCACGCTGCTTGTTTATAATGTCTCTGATGTCCATAGATATCGTCTAGAGATACGAGGCCAATGGAGCTTGACGTTGTTTCTGCCTTCAGAGTTTTCAGCATTCAGAATTGAGCGCAGATTCAGCCTAAAATATGATATATATATATAACAAATAATCAGAGATATTTTAAGAAAAGCCCTGAGCTTTGGATCTATCTAAAAATATCTGTTTAGATAAATGCAAAAGAATATTAAAGGAGAAACTTCATTTCATTTCAGTTTTATGTAAAAAGATTAACAAAATTTTATAAAATTTATATGCAGTTCTTGTATAACTCAGAACTCGAGCATGTAATTCCCAACTCTAATAATAGACTCTAGAGCAATTTGGGTTACAGCTAGATAAACAACATGCTCTTCATTGTTGATTAGTAATAATGAAGTCATGAAGCCGAGTCGCTTAATGAAAGTTAAGGAAAATGAGGTAAAGCCAATATTTATATAATTTAGTTATTTATATTTATTCATCATGTTGATTGGGTAAATTTACTTGCGGTAAATGATTTTCTTTCTTGTTATGCCTTTTGGAAATTTCCTTATTATTTGACAATTCGATATATAAGAGCCTAAAGCTGAAGAGTTTTAGTAAGTTTGCAACGTGAGCCGCTTCCAGTTGGGGAGTATTTTATTAATTTTTTATGATTATTACTAATATTTTCTTCGATTTTTGTATCAATTAAGATTATAGTATTCATTTATATTATTATATGCTATTAATTTTCTTTAAATTATTATTATTTTTTTTTTTTAAATATATAATTTAAAATATTTTATTATTGTTAAATATATATTTTTATTAAATTATGTTTTTAAATTAAATTAACTAATTAAACAAATGAAATTATGTATTTTATAAAAAAAATATTTTTTCTATTATTGTAATATTTATTATTATCATTTTTTTATTACTATTTTTTTTTTTTTTTTTTTTTTTTTTTTTTTTTTTTTT
>NW_022046262.1:10681-48012 GCF_001654015.2 Drosophila navojoa | reverse complement strand
TGTGTGTGTGTGTGTGTGTGTGTGTGTGTGTGTGTGTGTGTGTGTGTGTGTGTCTTTGATGTGATGTTTTATCTTTTGGTATGTTATATTATATTTTGGTATGTATGTATGTATGTATGTATGCATGTATGTATGTATATATGTATAGTATGTTTACATAAATATAAATGTGCATTAGGATGCGTGCTCAAGACTCGGGAGGTAGTTGGAAATTGTGGCGCATCGAGCACCTTAGGGCCTTGGGGCTTTGTCTTTTATAAGCAGAAGAAACAGTTTTGTTTGTTTGTAGTAGTAGTTGTTGTTGTTGTTGTTGTTGTTTTTGGTTGTGTGCAGTCAAGAACAGAATCTAATCAATTCGTGGTAAGCTCCTCGCTATCATCCTCTGGCTCGGCGCCGCGACCCTCGCGAATACGCTTCAATTTGCGCTTCAGCATCATAACGCCTGCAAAAAGCAATTTAGATAAGTTGAGATAATTTTGATGATATGTGGAGAGCCATACACTTGATGGCCTGATAGGTCTTGGCCGAGGCGGACTCAGTGGCTGGCAGAGGATTCGATGTGGCCTTCTCGTGCGCCAGCTTCACCTCAAGATAGGCCCGCTGCAGCGTCTTGAAGTGCCGAAACTCGCTGGTGTCCTTGATGAGGATGCATCTGCATGGAGAGATGACATGAGAGATGATATGGGATCAATGCATGAGAAGAGAGTTTCGTTTGCTCACTTGGCCGCCGAGCCCTCGCCGGAGCAATCAGAGGGCGCTGTGTGATAGATCTGATGATAGAAATACTGCAGCACCGGTGAGTTCCAGATGGCCAGGCCATACCACACCCAGATGGCCACGTTGAGCGGCAGCTTGAAGTTCTTGGCGAACAGCGTGGGTATGAAGTAGTTGAAGGGCAGCAGATTGATGTGCACATGCAGCCAGGCGGCAATCTTGAGGCCCATAAACACCTGATAGACCAAGCGGTTGCGATTCGAATTCTGCAACGCCAACAATGAGAGGCATTCCGTTAGAATGTTGTACAGCCCCAGCGTGAGATTCAGGCCAACGAAATAGTTTTCGTATCTGTAAATTTGAAAATAGTTCGAAATTAGCGGAATTAGTATGTCTAGATGGCCATCTAGGCTGCACATGCCTGTAGACATCGATGGCGATGAGGGCGAACAGATAGAGGCCCTTGGAGACGGTTTCCAGGAGGTCCGCCTCCTTGAAGTCCAGCATCGCTGCATGCAGATAGAACGTTATTATGAATATTGAGTAGAACTGAAATTTCTCATATTGATGGGAGCGATAGAAGATGAGATTGTCGGAGCTATGGAAGAGCGAATAGCGGCCCTGGTTCTTCATCAGCTGCGGCAGTATCATGAACTCATTGTAAAAGTGCAGAAAGAGACAGCAAGCGCCATAGAATGCAATATTCCATATCAATCGAGCGAACTGTTTGCGCTTGAAGTACTTCACGTTTGACGATTTCAAAAAGAACTGCAAGGGACAGACAAGAAGAGAAGAAGAGGATGATGAATAATAATACGAAGAAGAAGAATAAACGACAGCCAATTAGTCGCCGAACATAGCATACACTTCCCGGTGCAATGCACACACACACACACGCGCACACATCATGCTTATGTGACATATTTATGCAAATGCGTGTGTGTGTGTGTGTGTGTGTGCAACTGAGCTTGGCTTGAGTGCGGCTTTTTTGTTTTGCATGCTTTAAATGTTTTTAATCTTTATAGTTGTTGGTCGCGGCAGTCGGTCGCATGTCTTATCTTAACGTCGCCGTTGCCATAGCCGCTGCCGCTGGCGCTGGCGCTGCCACAGCCGTCGACGTCGTCGCCGTCGTCGCTTTACATCTGGCTGTCGACTATTTATAAACGCCAAAATAATTGGGCACCAACGGCAAACAGCAGCCGGACGCCGTGCTGTCGCTTACTGTTGCTGTCACTGCCGTCTGGCGTTGCTACTTCGAATTCGCTCACCTGGAAGACGCGCTGAAATCCATAGAAGCCGCAGGATAACACTATAAATATCCAGAAAACGGCATTGATCAGGTAATGCAGGTCGATATTCTGTACCAGCGCATCGAAGCGATCGTTCGTAATTAGATATTTCAGTGGCAAAAAGAAGTTGCCGATCTCTGCCCAATAATCCGGCGGACCGGCCTTCATATCCAGTATGGACATCTTTGGATCGTTGCGGCAGCCGCTGCCACAATAGCAGCAGACAGCAGTAGGTGGATCGACCACAAGTGAAACTCAGTATTTAAAAGCTTGCCATGCAGCAATTGGGCTGTCAACCTGAGATGGACAGATGGGTGTATTTATAAACAGTAACAATTTTGTTTTTTTGATTTTTTTTTATTTATTTACGTGCCTGGTACATGACAGTCGACAATCGATAACTGTTCAGACAATTCCTATGACGATATATCGCCAGCTGAACTTTGCTTTCGATAGCTGGTTGTCAAGCTGCCAACTTGTGTGCAGAGCGCTCTAATTTAAATTCAAATTCAAATTTAAATTGTGTTTATGAATTTCGTAATATCTATTGCAGCTTTCATTCGCACGCAAAATGGAACAATCATCAGTGGCGCACATTGTCGACTATCCAGATGAGCCTATCGACCTTCTCCAACAGCTACTGGATGCAGTCAAAAAGCATCACCCAAACTCACAGCAATACATGAATTTGGCCACCGTCGACGATGAATTTGCCGTACTTAACCGAACCGTGCTGTACCGCGGCATTAGCGCTGACAAATGCATTATCTATGTAACGCAGAGGTTTACACGAAACTATAAGAACATTAAGGCCAATGCCAAATGTGGCGTTACCATCCTAATGCCAGAGGTAATGCTGCCTTCGCAAGGGACCACGCCCTCCATCTGGCAGGTTCGCCTCTTGGGGGCCACCGCCGTAGAGCTGCCCGAGTCCGAGCTGGATGCATGGTGGAACAGAGAGTTGCTATCAGCAAAAATACGTGACATCATCTTTCCCTGTGGCCAGCCGGTGGACTACGACGAGCTCAAGGCCAAGCACGATCAGTTCCTCAAGGAATACCGAGAGAACGGAAAGCCACTGCAGCGTCCCCCAACATTGTATGTTCCTGAAAGTATTTTGACAGTATTTCACATTAACAATCTGTCACCTCTACACAGCACCGCCTTCAAGTTTGAGGCCCAGCGCTATGACTTTCTCAAAGTGGGCGTGAACCAGATCGCGGATCGGGTCCAATATCGCCGGCAGGCGAATGGCAAATGGGAGGCAATGCATGTGGCGACCTGAACTGGACCCTCATCAATGATGAGAGGGATAGATAGATCCAACTGTATTTTACACACTTCCATTTTATATTTAATTTTTATTTTTATTCAACTATCATTTGCAATAGCAAAACAATTGTTCTCAACAAATACAAACAAAGATTATAATTACAGCAACTAAATGTAGTACTAACTAAATGTCCTTTGTTTTCTTCTCTTCTTTTAATGTTTTGTTTAGCATACAGTTAAAATAGTTAATAAATATTACACAAAACAGTAAAAAAAAAGGGGCTGGTTATAATAATACATAATATTAGATTAAAACATGCAATTAAGTTATGATTAAGGTTGCTTCTTCTTGCTTTTTACATAATACACGTTAGTTTTTCCTTCCTTTTTTACAACAATTACGATTACGATATGATGCCGCCTGGCGTCTACGCCGCATTCACTGTCTCCCGTATCCAATCCGCATTGGAGGCAATCTTGTCATACATGCGCGGCCGCTCCACACCCGTCGGCCCGCAGGCGATGCGCCACGAGGAGACGCCAATGAGTGCCCATTGGTTGGTGCCCGGTATGAGGCACTGAACAGGCGCGCCAGAATATTCCTCTTGCTGCAAGTGTATCAAAATTGATTAATAAATAATTCAATTACATCATTTATGTATGTATGTACATATATATGTACATATGTATTTACATTTAAGAACTTAGCACGCAGCACCCTGTTTCTGACTATTATGACGTCACATGACAATCGCGACATGCAGCGACGCGTTCAGCAACAAGCAAAACAAAATACAATACGTGAGTAATGGCATATAAACAACAATAACAAGACGAAATATGCACTGTCTCTTTCCCACATGCAAGGCAAATGCAGAATAGCACGAGCGCACACGCACACAAATAGCAAATGCTAGAAACATCCCTGGACAATGCGAGCTCTCTTACCTACTCAATAGGACAGGAGAAGAGCAAAAGCAGAAAAAAAAAACAACAATTTGCACCCAGGCCGCAGCTGCAGTGCTAGATCGAACAGGCTCATGCTCTGTCTCGCTCTTGCCTGCTGATGTGCATACATATAAAAGACGATAGCGCGCGCCAAAGCCCCGTTTATTCGAGCGTCGGCAGTGCAAGTGAACGGAACGAAGACTCATTCAGTGTTAGTAGCAAACGGAGAAGAGGAAGAAGGAATTAACAGTTAGTTGAACGCAGCGCAGGCGTCATTCACGAATTTCACCATGTTGGATATAGTAAAAAACTGCCTGAAGATCAGCTATCAGGGCGAAGTGAGCTTCATTATCTGCGACGCGGGCAGCAGCTATGAGGAAATCATTAGCCAAGGTAAATGGAGTTTGCAATTTGTTTTTCCTCTTAATGAAAATTTAATGAATTTCCCTCGATTCCCACAGTCTGTGCTCGCTTCCGCATACCCGAGACGCAGCGGGCCGGCCTGATGCTGACCAACGGCCAGGGCTACGAGTTCGAGAAGCAGCTGCTGGAGTACTTCCTGGTGCTGTTCCCCTGCCCGGAGCTTCTGTTCCAGCTGCGCATCAACTGGCAAAGGCTGCGCCGCGCCCTACTAGAGCCCGTCAAGCGACGGCGGTCGACGGGCGACCTAGTCGATGCCCAGCCACGATCTGGAGTCGAAGCTGATCCCACGGCGGATTATGCGGCGGTGCCCGTGCATCGTCAGAATTGCTTCATTGGCGCTCTGCCCGGCAGCGCCCTGGCTGCTGCAGTGCGTCAACAGAGTCGCTATCTCCAGCAACGGCAGCAACAAAGCGCGTCCGAGACGCTACGTCGGCTCCGGCCGGATCAGCCAGAGCCACATTCGGAGCCCAAGCGAATGCGTCTTCAGCTGGCCAACAGATCGCGGCGATCGGCTCCCAGCGCTGGCCCCACTACATCCCTCCTAGCGACAGCAAAGCGCTCCATACGCATCTAAGCCAAAGAAGCAACTAGTCTGTCCCCTCAACCAGGACGAAATTGTATATAGAAAATTTTCAATTTTTTTTTTTTACATTTAACATTAAGGTTGGATTACAGCTCCAAGCATATACATACATGCATACATACATATGTACGTATAAACATGCACATGCATGTACATACATATACATAATGGAATGCAACATTGAAAAATATGAAATGAAATAATAAATATGTATAATAAATCATAAAATAAATAAACATAAATCTATTCATATATAAATCCATATACTACATATAAAGATAGATATGTATGTACCTATATAAATCCTATACACAACATACATATCACTAAGATTACTTTCCAGTCGATTAAGTAAAAGTTCTTTCTAGGCGAAATATAAGACCTTAAATTGAATTGGGAGATCATATCTACATTTAGCCTGAAACAATCGAAACTCTACACAGCTAGAGTTTCGATTAGGGAGAAAGAGGGATTAGGGAGAGAGGGCCAAAGAGGCGGATTACATAATTAGTAGAGCGCGTAGAGTGTAGAATAGAATCTGTGAATCAACTGCGGTTATTGATCTCAGTTATAAATTATTGGAAATTATCGATTGGATTTTCCTTCTCTATGGAAGCATCCATAACTTGTTATTAATCGACGGAGAAGATCAAAAATAGCTCATTTCTCAAATATATTTCTAGCTCTTCCACTATGAAATATAATGAATATATATATACATATATATGTATTAATGAGTTCAACAAGCTAAAGTATACCTACAAGATAAATGGACCCAAGACTGGCGTTGATATCGATGCCTATATATGTATATATATGTATATGGAGCTTGTGGCGCCATACGAAAAAACAGATTTCGTAGCACAAAGAAATTAGCAAGTAGTTATTCACTTGGAATTTCGACTCTCAACTTAATGCTGCAGACCATCCGTTAAGGACTTTACTTTGGAACTATAATGACCGTGAATAAGAGTCCTTTCTCTCTCTGTCTCTCTCACTCTCTCTCTCTCCCTCTCTCTCTCTTTCTGTCACTCTCTCTCTCTCTCTCTCTCTCTCTCTCTCTCTCTCTCTCTCTCTCTCTCTCTCTGTCTCTCCCTCGGGAGACCTAAATGACATTCGACATTTCATAGTGCAGAGGTCTGGAAAGTGGCGCAGTTAGATGTAGCTGCTCTACGAGGGAGCAATATGTGAATTATCTGTAACATTAGGTGGAACTATACGGCGATATAGGAGAAGTCAACGTTCAGCGTCAGCTCCAGCTCTATGTTTGACACACATACAACGAAGGGGAGGAAGGTCCAACAGAATGATTATATATCAGGACTTGATATTGGTAGCTGACAAAGTCACGCCCAGGAAAGAGAAGCCTGGAGGCTACGTTAGGAACATTATTGTTAATTATCCATATGGTATATACATATATACAAAAATCCATAATTATCCAACTCTCATTATGGATTTTCTTTCCCCAAGACATGAGTATATACATTCCAAATTTGATTATGTATGGACCATCGAATAGATTGCAAAACCCCCAACATACTCTCTTTGCACCTCGTGGGCGGGCATTAAAAGGAATGGGTATACGCTCAGGGCACGTCCTTATAACCGGAAAACGCTCTAACCTTATAAGTTTGCCCAAATAAGTTTGTCTGAGGACCAGAACCGTACGGACGCTATAGGTGGCGTCGTTATAACCGGATTCTACTGTATATACATATACATACATAGTTATTTCTCTGTAGCACTTACCGTGCAGTCGTATTTCTGGTAGGTGGCCTCCATGCACATGGAATTGACCGTCGTTATGGAGATGTTTTCACAGGGCGCCATGTCCCCGATCTTGAGCTGGACTCGCTGCAGATGATCCCGCTGTCGGGACCAGCCGAGCGTGTTGCAGTTCGTCCAGATTTGCTCCGGAGCACTGGGTGGCTTTGTAGTCTTGGACGACTGCGAGGCGGAGGATGGGCCGTAGTAGTTGACCTGTGGGGCGCTGTCTGGCAGCGGATAGGCGGCCAGCTGGGCACGAGGATCCGCTCCGTCCGGCAACTGTTGCAGTGCCTCGGCCCGTGGCATTTGGGAGGCGGCGGCCTCGGCCATCAGATGGTCATAGCCAATGTCTTCTTCATGCTCCTCGGTGCTGGCATCCAAGCTCTCTGGCTGCTCCTGCTGCGAGGGTATGAGGAAGAACTGTTGCGTCTCCTGGGCCAGGCGGCGCTGCGGGTGCGATGCAGCTGGCGCCTCCAGGCGCTCGGCCACTGGGACATAGGCGCGCCGTTGCATCGGCGTTTGCTGCTGCTGCCGCTGCAGTGCGTCGGGCAGGCAAATGGGCCGCACGTGGTCCGAGAAACTGACTGGTGTCTCCAGGCGCACTAGTGCGGCTGTGGAGCCCTCAACGGGACTTTTAATCATGCCAATGATGCGACGTCGCTGTGTCCACGGCGCTTTCGCTGACAGTCGCACTGCTCCCACAATGGCCATCCAGGTGGCCCTCGGCTGACCCTGGAAGCAGCTCTCCGTGGTCAGCACCCAGTCCGGCGAGATGAGCGTGCCGTCGCATACATGGATATCCTCGCGAAACAGTGCCACCAGCCACGGCCAGTCGCCTGGAGCTGCCATCTTGGGCAGCGAGAGATGCTGCTTGGCATTGGGCAGCGCCGACTGCACTCCGCAGCGCAGATCGCCGCAGCCCACGTAAAGCACTTGTCTCTTGGGGCAATGGGTGCGTATGAAGCTAATCTCCGGCGCATGCGGGTCTAAGACGCGCACGTAGTCCGACAACTGTTCGGTGTCATTTTGTACATCAAAAATCTCCACAGATCTGGCAAAGAACAAGATTAGTTAAAGATATTAATAGGATTATCATATATTCAAATTTTCAAGTTTATTTTTTCATTCGAGGCGTTGCCACCGCCAAATTTAAATGTAGTGATGCCGGCTCGCCAACCAGAGGATGGTTTTCAAGTGCTTGCCACCTGGTCGTTAAATTTAAAAATTTAAATGAAAATATAGCCTGGCAAGCTCGCCAATCGGACAATGGCTTTCCAGATAAATCTCTCGGTGCTACCACCTAGCAGTACAATTTAAATATTTGAATTTAAAACTAGCGCTGCCAGCTCGTCAGGGTATTGATAACGTTGCCAGACAAGCGTATACAATTGCACTACATGAGAATAATTCGTTGGAACTTTCAAATGGTTACACTCACTCATAGCCCAGCGATTTACATAGCGATTCCGAGACGGTCTGGCGTACCACCAGCTTGGCATCACCCTCTAGACCCTCAGCGCACAGCTTGCCTACAATGCCCTTCTCGGAGAAGACAGCATAGCCGGCGGCATGGAAGCGCGGCAGATAAGGTACCCAAGGCTCCGGCTGCAAGAGATCCGCGGCCAATGGAGCTATTGAAACTGCAAGGGACCATACATAAATCTAGGTACATTATTAACAATTTGTTGCAGTAGCCACTTACGGCAATCCTTTTCATCAGCGCCGTCCGGGCAGTCGGCCTTGCCATCGCATCGCGCCTTGCGCGGCACACAGGCCCGTCCACGTCCGCAGTAGAGGGCGTTGGGGGCACAAAAGGCGCAGCTGCGCTCATCGGACAGATCCGGGCAGTCGGCATAGCCGTCGCAGAGGCGCGGACTCTGCACATTGCTCTGCATGTCGCCCACACAGTGCGGCTTCTGCTGGCAGGATTGGGTGCCCGTCGACTCCGGGAAGCGTTCGCAGTCGAAGTGCTGCCGGAAGCGGGCAGGCAACCGGCCGCCACAGCCGGCCATGAACGCCTCACAGTACTCGCGGCAAATGGCGCCGGGCGTCGGCTCCTGGCTGATGCCGTGCGACTCGCAGGGCGGCTGCAGCAGGCGGCAGACAAAGTCGTAGGCCTCGCGGAAGCACTCGCCGTCGACCAGCTCGCGGAACACAATGACATCGTCCAGCACCTGCTCGTAGGTGGCATGCCCCAGCAGATTCGGATAGGTGGTCACGTTGTAGCCCACGTTGCGGCAGTAGCTCAGCTGCAGCGGCTCGCAGCGGCGCGGCTGTGGGCGTGGCGTGGTGCTGGTGGGCTCCGTGGTCTCGTCGTGGCCGCCCAGCGGCGAGCTGGACATGATGGGCTCCTCGATCAGGCCCGTTGTCTCCTTAATCGTCACGCTCGCCACGTCCACCGTCATGTTGGCAAAGTGCCGCCTGTGCGGATCGCTCAGCTCCTCGTGGAACAAGGCCAGCAGCTCCCCGCTGCTGACGAGGCCCGCATACGGATCGAATATCATATTGAAGTGGACCACAATATTGTTGTTGTCCTCGCTTCTGCAAAGGAATATATTCATATGGGATATGCGCTCACGTCGCTCAAGCTGAGCTCTTACCCATCCAAGGCCAGAATCTCGCTGCCCTCGTAGGCTTCGCGTAGGTCCGAGCGCCGCAGCGTCAGATTGATGCGCTCCCGATAGTCGCGCGCCTTGTGCTGGAAGCGCAGCGAGTTCTGATTGGCCAGCTCCATGCTCCACTTGTCGTTGAGCACCATGAACTTGCCGCGGAACACGCGGTCCGGCAACGGCTCCGGCCGGAAGTAAGTGTCTGCAATGGAAGGTCACATTAGCTCAGGCACTCGCTTAACTTGGCTTGGTTACTCACAGCCCACGTATACGAAGGCGCCGGCCACCAGCAGAGCGATGAGGAAGCCGGCTATCACAGCGCATCCGCACTTCTGGCTGTCGCCCAGCTTGCGGCGTGTGAACCGTATGTCCGAGTCGGTGGACAGCACGGACTCGGACTTGCGGCGCAGTCCATGATGCGCATGCGTATGACTGTGGCTGTGCATGTGCAGGTGATGCTGTTGCTGTTGCTGCTGTGCCTGGTGCAGCTGATCCGCTCCAGCCCCAGCGCCCACTCCAGCCGGCACAAGTCCGTTGCCATTGCTGTGGGAGTGATGAGGCTTATGGTGTCGCGTGCAGCGTGTGTTGTGGAATACCTTGGGCGGCTGTGCGGCAACTGCTGTGCCATTTCCATTGCCATTGCCATTGGGATTGGGATTGCTTTGGACGAGGCCCTAAGAGCAGACAAAATTGTTATTCACTCGCAATTAGTGACATGGCCAAAAGCCGGCGGCAAGATTTCCAGCGGCCATGGACCACTGGTCAATGACCACAAAATCGCCTTAAAATTAAACACGCTGATTTTGCGCCAAATCATGCCGTTAAATCAACCAACGAAACGAACGCCAAAACACGCCAAGTGCCAAGTGCCTTGGTAATGAATGAATGCACTTGAGCGCGTTAATAATTGCTGGAATTTTATGCTGTTCACTTTGCTGCGGCACATGCAAATGCCCGGCAAATGCAATATTTGCATGCAGCAGAAACCAAGGAAGCGACGCGTCACTTTAAATTTCATTTTTCGCAAAGTAATTACGGAACCAATTTGCCTGTTTGCAGTTGAATCTTGTTTGAAAACGATAAGCGCTAAAGTGCAACTATCTGGCAACTTTCAAGGATCCATAGGCTGGCAGCGCCTGCCCAATAAAATTGTTTAACTGCCGTCACTAACCAAGCATATAATTATGTTACAATTACCAGAGTGGGATGTAGGCGACAATGATGAATGGTAATGACAACGGTGAATTTCTGGTATAATTAGATTGTCCAACTGCCATTTATTTCGTTTAGTTAATTTAGTTTAAACTTTCACATAGCGCACTGTGTGTGGGAGTGTGCAGGCGACACTAATAAATTACAACTATCCGGCAGCATTAAAGGATCCACAGACTGGCAGCGCATGCATAATAAGATTTTCCAACTGCCATAACTTGAAATAGCGAACTACGTGGGGCGGATGCAAGGGGCATTTTTGAATTGTAGCCAGCTGGCAACTGACTAGGATTAAAAACCTGACAGCTTGTCAACTGCCACTATACGGCAGCAGGTAAGGATCCAGAGGCTGAAAGCGCCTGCAAGCCACACCGAAAAATTGAAACTACTTGGCAACGTTCGAGAATCAAAAGGCCGGCAGCGCCTGCATAATAAGCTGAACTACTTGCATCACAATTGGTTCATAATGTTCAAAACGGACCACATTTGAGAGAGTGGTTAAGAGAGAGAGAGAGAGAGAGAGAGGGGGAATCCATGCGGTCGGTTATGTTGCAATTGTGAATGTGCTACGGTACAGAGAACATACAAGCACAGTCTATGCACATAAACACAATTTAGAAAATTAATTAAAGCGCAAGCTAAGCAAAATAATGTAGTGTCTGACATGACGGGAGGGCCGCGTCGGGCCGCGCCGGGCCAGGCTGGACCGCTGGCGGTAAACAGGTCGCGGTGCGGCCTACTTTTCTCTGCGTGATGCTGCTGCTGCTGCTGCTGCCATCGCCATCGCCACCGCCACCGTCAGACGCGTGAACAATGTACATATGAAGCTCCACATACACATGCGCATACATGTAACAATAATAAACTAAATGAGCAGCAACAAGCACAAAAATGTAATTAAACTTTGCGCGCTAAGAGAGTGCGTAAATGGTTTCCTCATTTCATAATCAACATCTGCGTTTATTGACCATGTCGCACATTAAGAGATCCACACACACACGCACTCACACACATACATAATAATAATATGGTATATGTTTCTATGTATTCAGTTAACTTATTAACGCCATTTGCATTTGTCTGTTGCAATTGCAAAGCAGCAGCCGCCGTAGCACTCGCCACTCTCTCTCTCTAGCCATCTCACTCACACTCTTCCTCCACTTCACTCACTGGAGCTCGCTTATTAATGTCAGTCAGAGGAGTTCGTCAAAAGTCACTCGGCCGCATAACGGGAGCAGAGAGCGCGCACGTGCAAGCAACTCATATTACCGCACACTCGCACTCACACACACACACACACGCACTCTCACTCACGCTTGTTTCCTTCTTTCTTTTGCAGCTTTGGGCTTTTCTTCTCTTTAATTATTGCACTTCATTGCGCAAACGAAGTTGTGTGCATATGTATACACACACACGTGCCTACATATTAACTATGTAAGTATGTATGTATTTGATTACATTTCCGTTTAATTACCTTCCAATTGGATTTGCCGCCATTTGTTTGCATCTCCTTGCTTTTGTCTTTGCTGCTATTGCGATTGTTGCTGCAATTGTTGTTGTTGTTGTTGCTGTTGCTGCTGTTCCTTTTGTCCGCTGCTGCTGCTGTTGCCGCTACTACGGTTCCTGATGTATTTGTTACTGTTGTTGCCGTCGAATTGCTGCCGCCAATATTTTTGTCTGCATCGCGAGATTTTTTGATCTGCAAAAATACAAAAACAAAATTTATAAATTTAAAAATGAAAAAAAAAAGAAAAACATTTATAACGTAGTAAATTTACAGATATGGTAATGGCGATAGCATGCACGCGGCCAACAGGTGCTAATTGTACAAATTTAACACTCCAACCGGACGACCGTTTGGCCAACGGGTTCGGGTTCGCTTAAGCCATGACTCAAGCTCAACCTTAAGACAACTGCTCCAGTTAGACTGTGCGTGTGTGTGTGTGTGAGTGTGAGTGCGTGCGTGCTGTTTGTATTTCAGTTAGCATGCCAAAAGATTACAAACATAACAAATAACATAAACACACACACACTCGCATACATACAAAAATATACATACATACATACATATGTAGATTCGACTCTAGCAATGATGGCCCATAAACGAAGCCAATGTCAAGCGATCAGCGCCCCGAGGCGACATCGACAGCGACAGCGACGCTGGCGCCAAAAAGAAAGAAAGTTGCGGCTGCGTTTCCCTTGCTCATCTTTTCGTTTGCCCACACACACACATATTGTATATATGTATGTATGTATATGTATCTATACATATATGCACATATTAACATATTTCGGCGTCGTCGCTGTTGCTGAACTTTTATTTTCGATTCGGCAACTTTTACTTTGTGTCATGTTATGTGTTGCTATCAACATTTCGTATCAACAATGCCCGAGCGACACCAAGCGGCAGCGGCAGCGGCAGCAACAACCTATGCCACGTTTCGTTTTCGCTTTTCTTTCACAAGACTAATTAGGAAAATTCATTAAAATCCACACACACACACATATGCACACATGCACACACGCGCCAGCATGAATGCAGCTTATAAACATGTTTGATCGCAACATGTTGCCGCCGCACCGTGGAGCGTCCAACATACTTAAACTATAAAAATTTCATATTTAAGCCAGCTAGCTAATTAAAATTGATAAAAAAAAAAAAAAAACAAAAACAATAATAAAACAAAACATGTAAATTCCCGCATATTCATATTTATTTATGCATGCATCTGGAGTCGTGGGAATTGTTTACTGCTGTCGCCCACTGTGTATTAGCGCTGCAGAGTTGCCGTATCGCGTTTTGGGGGACACCACCACCACTAACAACAACAACAGCAGCATGGATGAGAAGAAATATGTATAAAACAAAGCAAAACAAAACACTTTCATTTCGCTGACGACGTTGCCGCATTTTTATTTTACTGTATTTTTTTTTTTCTTCTTTCGCCTTGGCTTTGCATTTTTGACTGCAGTTGGCACAAAAATTCGCTTTCGCTGAGGAACCAGACAAACAACAGCAACAACAACAACAACAGCAGCAACGGTAACGGCAATGGCGACAAATATTGCAAGCGATTCGAATTGCGCTTCTTCTTCTTCGCCTTCGTCTTCTGCTTCGTCTCCCAATGACACTTGTCAATGGCAAACGAGTTCGTGGCCCAAGTCTTTTGAACTCTATTGCACGCTGCACTTTCACAGCCTGTTCCTTGCTGTCAAATGGCCAAAGAGAGGGCAGTGGGTGCAGTGGGAGCTATTGATGTCTGACCTCCCCGCATGCCACAAACGAAAGTTTCATTATTTTCCTCTTCAAATAATGCTGCCAGAGCAACAATTTCCACGCTCTAACAAAATTCTATATGCAAACTGAGAAAATATATTTGTACACCCCGGAAATCCATTCAAAATGGCAAAAACCGGGCATGATGGATCTGCTAAAATGTATGTAAAAGACACAAGGAGGCGTGGTATACATATATATCTACGTATATTCTTGATCAGGACAGCGAGCTCAGTAGATTTAGTCCTGACTGCCTGTCCATCCATTTGTCCGTATATTCGAACGTTTCGTTCTCAGAACTTATAAAAGCTAGAGACTTGGAATTTCTTTATACACCAGTTTATTTCATAATTGATAACTATGTATTCCCTTTTCAGTGCTATCGGTTAAAACCCATATAAAAATCAGTTAAAGAAATATATTTATTATATCTAAATATAAATTGTAAGTTTTATATACAGAAGCGAAGCGAAGAGTGATTGGAATATTAATTATTTATAGAGTTCAGGCAATCTTCTCGTGGAGCAACCTCAACTGAAGCAGTCTTACTTGATTCTTAACTGATTTAAATCTCAGATTTCAAATTATGTCATTTAGAATACGATAGCATATTTGCATAGATATAAGCTAATTGAGGTCAGGGCAAAATTTTACAGTTAGAATTAGCAATCGCAAAATATTAATATTTGAATATGTATATTAAGCTGTTTTTCGAACTACTGAATGAATATTATGCAATCGATGGACTATTGTTTTCCTCTTAAACTCTTAATGGGAATGCAAATATCTTGGATCTTTTATTCATGATCGGTAGGTGAATCAATCCACTTTACGGAGTGAAGTTTTATCCGATACAGGGATAGGCGATTTGCCACACCCATTGTGCAACATCCAGGAAAATCTGGGCACTTTATAGTTCAACACGTATAGAAATGGTTTGCATTCATACGGACAGATGGACAGACGAACGGACATTGCACAAAGCCAATATACTCATTTAACTTTCGTGATTAAGTGTGAAAACTGCATAAATTAATTATAGATTATGCAAGACTTTTACTAAAAAAAAAAAAAAAAATACACACAAATTATACATAATTATAATGGAAACGAAAAAAAGAAAAAACTATTAAAAATCTCATATAATTTTAATTATAATTTGTTAAAGCTCAATTTAATGCGGAAATCAGAAGTTTGCATCTGTATATACCTATGTATGTATATACGTCTATATATATATGTTATATGGATGCATTTATAAGGCAACGATTCAATTAATAATATTTCGTAAACTCTTGGTATTTGGCTTAATTAATTGGCTCAAATGAAGCTGAAGGCGAGATGAATAATTCGATTAGAGGATTTTCGACTAATTTGATATAGATGATTTATACCAAACAGCAATTATTATATTATTATATAATATTATTAACTTGTTATGAACTTTAAAAAAAATTAAAATGTTTATAAATAAATTATAAGATATGGGAAAGCAAGCCAACGAATACAAAATGAAGATAAAGAAATGTGGGAAGAGATGAAAAAGAATCATAAAACGAAGATGAAACATAAGAAGAAAAGAAAAGAGTTTCGCATCAAGCTAAAAATAGATGGTTTGGAATTTGATTGCCAAGAGGTAGCCATACTTTAGAGTATTTGTGAGCGACAATCTTAAAAATACGAAGAAGAGGATGAGTAATAAAATTAATGAAACTCTTGAATGATCTTGAATGAGTTAAACTGGAATATATTATTATACACGAATTATTTGTACATTTTATAAAGAGCGAAAAGGATTGTAAAAAGCAGAGTAGAGTTGAAAAAAGAATCAGAAACTAGTGTAGAATAGAAAGAAGAAGAAGAAAAACTAGAAGAGTGGAAAACAGTAGAGTTGGGTAAGGCGAAAGAGAATATAGAACACTTGAAAAGAAAATAAATGCATGAAGTAGGGTAAACAAGAAGAGATTAGAGTAGAAAATATTGGCGTAGAGTAAAAAATAGCGGAGTGACGTAGAGTAGATGTGTATTGACTATTCTAATTAGAGATTTAGATTCGGATTTAGCCTAGGAAAGAAATTCACAAAGACTTTCGATAATAAGACTTTACATTTAATTTATCGATTTAAGTTATTATCGATATTTAGTGTTAACAGTCTTCCAGTGAGACTCTAAAATAAATAACTATGTATATATCTTTATTTTTTCAAAATTAGACAAAGCTGCTATACAAGATTGTCTCTTTTCTTATTCGATAACTCGATAAATTATGTCGATAGCAGTGCAATCTTTAGTACCAGATATTAGAGTTACTTAAATATGTCTTATAAGTACAAATAACAAACTATTCTTCAACAATTACAATGGTGATCGATATTTATGCATATCGATAACTGATTGTTATCGTTTCACATAAACTTGAGCCCATTTTCGTCACTCTATTCACCTTTGCAATTGTTTTTTTTTTTTTTTTAAGCTTTCAAATTGAATTTATCGATATGCTGTCATTTCAGCTATCGTTAATCACAGCTTCGATTTCTCAACCGCACAGCTCTAACTGGATTCCCATTGGAAAGTGCATCAAAACGGAAATCGTGAAGAGGCAACGTCGGTGTGCCACGTGCGGCAGCTGTGGCAGCGACAGCTTTTCTTTAATTTCCCTTTAAGTAAACAGCTGACGTTGCTCGCTGCTCGCTGCTTGTTGCAGCTGCCACTCCGATCGTGACGAATTAATAACGGCGACCCCAAATGGCGAAAGCGCCAAAAATGTTGCACAGTGCACACAGTTGCAGCGGCTTTAGCATGTCTGGCTGCCTGCCACGCCCCTAAATGCGACGTGCGTAATTGAAATTGGGGCTGGAGCCGTTCGACGTGACTGGAAGGCATCAGCAAAGCGCGAAACACAAAGAAAACAACCAAAAGAAACTTTGATTTTTCCAATTGGATTTTGGGTGTGTGTGCTAAAACTAGAAAACTGACTCATGCAAAGCTAACTGAACTGGGCATGGCCAACGGACACCCACATACAGGCACACACATATACATACACATATATGTACATATATTTATATATACATATATTCGTATATGGCAAATCAAAATGCAATGCAACAAGCTGCTCATCGACGCTTTGGCCTCGTCTGCCTTTTGGAGGTCTCTCACGGATTTGCCTTTGCATTCAAATGAAGTAGAAAGTTCTTCACCCACAACAACAACAGCAACAGTAACATATAAGAAAAATGCTAAAATATACTCTAAACACAATTAATTGAAATGCCGACGGGCGCTTTCTCAACATTCATCTTACTATTTCACTGTTTATCATTCAGAATGTGGCACGAAATTCGGTGGGTGGAAAAGCTTATAAGAAAGAATCTTATAGGTAAATGATCTACATACAAACGAAAAAAAAATACAGATACATATATACATATATAATTAGCATACAAAGTTCATTGAATTTGCCAGCTATGGTCAGCGCATATTAAACAGATCATATAACAGAGATCACTCTTATACATTGAGACAGCTGAGCAGAATTCCCATACAAAATATGCTGCTTGAATTCCAATTGGAATTCACGAGCCTAAGCACGTTAAATTAGTCGCCACATATTTGCATATAAATACAAACACATACATACATATGTACATACATACATATGTAAAAAGTAGAACAGCAAGATCATCTGTCTTCAAAAAAGGTTCATTTAGGTTACTTTAACATTTGCTCACATTTGCTGCATGTGCAAATGCAATGTGCGCAGTAAATTTAATATTAAATTGTCTATTAACAGTTATGCACAGGTTTACTGGCAAATTCCAAAGGCAGAGGACAAAGATAATAACAGTCTTATATTCTTGTACATTATTTGTTATTGTTGCTGCATTTGCTAATTGTGGACAAAGTATGTATAAGAGTAAAAGCTCAAAGGCCGTACTCTACTGTCACACATGAGCTAAATACTGAAGTGAATATGTATGGAAACGTGTGTGTGTGTGCTGCAACTGCAAAGAGCTTAAATGGTAATGGGAGACAAACATATGCATGTGCATATCTATATTTGTATATATGTATGTATAAGTAATAGTATGGTACCTATAGATATCAATCAATTAAAAGCAATTCATTATTTAATTGTTATCCAGAAAAACATTAATCGACACACACATGTATTCACGTAAATTATATATACGTGTGTATATGTACATATGTGTGTGTGACGTCTGGAAACAAGTCAAGGTTGTACCCAATCTTTTAATGGATTGCTCGCCACCCAAACATGAATTTTAATTTCCGCTGCCAAATTTTGCATTGTTAAATTAAACAAAAGTTCATTAGTTTTTGCACACGATTGCAGCAGGAAAACACAAACGAAGAAGAAGAAGCGCAAGACAGCCAAAAAGCGCAGTTTATACAACCAAATGGTCAGCGACGCCAACGCACGCGCTGCGTTGCCGTCAACGTCGGCAGCGACGCAGTTCAAGGCTAGGCTGAGGCTCAACGGCGCGACTGCGCTTGAGCAAAATTCATGTACGAAAGAGGAGAAATGTTAGTTGGCAAATAGGGCGGCTACAGAAATAATAAAGCACTGCGAATCGGAATTGGAAAGTAAAGGGCGCAGCGCCACACACACACACACACACACACACACACACATATGAATGTATATACATACATACATATGTACATATGTGTGCGCGTATCACAATCGAAAGGAAATTCAATTTTAAATCCATTCTCACAAACACACGCACAAGCATATACACAAGCGTAGCAGCTAGCAGCGGTGCGGCGTCGCCGCTTATAAAAGTCATAAAATGCTTAAAGCCGACATCAGCAGCAACAACAACTACTACGACTACAACAACAGCAAAGCTGATGGACAAACAACCCAGGCGCTGCCAACGAATTGTGCTACTTTCTTTGCCAGCAGCCGCTGCCGCGGTCGCTACCACTGCCGATGTCGCTGTCGCTGCCGCAGCGCTGTCAACGTCTTTGTTAAGTCTTTGGAATTGCACATGATTTTTGTTGGTTTTGTCATTATTGTGAGCCATCGTTATTGTTGTTGCTGTTATTGTGCGGTTGCCTTAGCTTCTAATTTATTTCAATGACATTTTTTTCAAATAAGAAAAATGCAAGCCAGCCACAAAACGAAGTGGGCTCCACAAGCCGCAGAAAGCTGCTGTGCTGCTGTTCTTTCCACAGCAGCCAGAGAAAGTTCATGCAACTGTGTGTGTGTGTGCGTGTGTGTAAGTGTATGTGTGCGCGCCATTAGCGATCGTTTAGCGGGTGGCCAGACTGTGATGCTGTGGCAGCTGCCATGAAAGGTCACTCAAGCTGCTGTTCAACTTTAGCACTCGAATCAAGCGTCAATTGCGTTCAAATAGAAAAGCTCAAGTAATAACGGATCATGAGTAATACATACAGACAGACAGACATACATAGAAATAAGTACAGCAAACAAGCTATTATTATTTTTCTAGTCTCTGTTGCTGCTGCAGTTACTTTACTAGTTTTTTATTTCTAATGTTGCTGTTGCCGCTGTCGCTGCCACTGCTGCTGCTGTCGTGTGGCATTTGGCAAATGGCAACAACATTTTATATTGTTGTTGCTGCTGAACCTGTTGCAGCACATGGCAGCCAATTGTGAGTAGAAAACGCGTTGATCTGCAGGCTAACTAAATAAATAATAATTTCTGACTAGACGTTGCGGCACTAATACACGCACACACACACACACACACATCTGCAATACGACTCTCACTCTTCTTTCTCAGTCTCTCTCTTTCTTACGCTCATATTTGAGTTTGCAAATCCTTGAGTAAAGAGCGCACAAATAGCATTTGACAAGGGAAATATATGGGATTTCTTAGGCTTTTGTATAAGAGTTTTGTATAAGCAGCGTAGTCAGTAGCCAAATGTTATTTTAGGATATTATAAGAGCTGTAGGGTGTGAGGTGTGAGAGTGGGTGTTATGCTAAGGCGATGACGATGGCGTCAGCATAGCCGCTAGCTGGGCTTTTGGTGATTGTGCAAAAAAAACAAAAACATAGCGGCAAAACCAAAAACCAACAGCATACATATATAATGGCAAAACCAAGATAAGACTGGCTTTAAACAGACAACTGAAAGTTGTTGCGTTTTTTTTTTTCTAAGCCAAACGAGTTTGTTGTTGTTGTTGTTGTCGCCGCAATCACTTTTGGCCGTGCGAGTCTTATGAGTCTAGACTAGACTGAATGGAATGCTTGGCCCATGCATGTATATGCATAAGTGTATGTGAGTATGTATGTGTGTATGTATGTAACATAGATACAACTATCTATATCGCGACTTAAATTACAACGGCCGATCACAGGCTGCAAATTGCTCAATAGGCAACAATAACAACAACAGCGCACGCCCTGCAACAATAACAGAAGAAAAACAAAACAAAAACAAAGGCAACAACAACAGAAATTTTTGGTCAGTGAAAACCTTGGTTCAGTTGCCGCTGTCTGTCATTGTTGTTAATGTTAACGGCGACATATTTTGCTATGGAAAAATTCTCACCGACAGCGGCAAAGACAAACAGAAACTAAAGAAACAAAAAAAAAACACAAAGCAAAAGCCAAAGTCTCTCCCAACTTCATTTCACAAACAACAAATTTTAGACATGGGCATTAAGTTGGTTGTCAAAACAACAACAGCAGCAGCAGCAACAGCAGCAATTTTGCATTAAAATAGTTGCAAATTATAATAACAACAGCAACAACAACGGCCACAGCCGCAGCAACCTCTGCAACAACAACAACAACAAAAGACGTCAACAACACACGCAGCAAAACTTTTGATTTCTTTTGATATTCATCAGCAACAGCAGAAGCAACAGCAACAGCAACAACTACAATAAATAGAGGCGGCAAACGGCCATGCGCCCAGAGCAGAAACAACAACAGCAACAACAACAACAACAACAATAGTAGCAGCAGCAGCAGTGTTACCAGCAAAAGTAAGTTACTAAGGCAAATTGGTTTATAACGGGACGAACTTTCACTGACTTATGGATGCTGCTGCTGCTGTGGCTGTTGCTGCTGTTGCTGCTGTTGCTGTTGCTGTTGCTGCTGCTGTTGCTGTTGGCTGTTGTCCATCAGCTTACTGCGGGGCGTGCCAACAGCGATCAAACTTTATAATTTGCATAATTTTTATAAACAGTAGCCAGCATCAGCCTGATAGATATCGGTATGTACCAAAAATACCACAGAAAACGTACCAGGCAAAAGGGTGTACCAAAAATACCAAAATAGAATGGAACAATTATATAAATAGAGAGGTTGAAAGAGGGCGTACCAAAGAGAATGGTAATAATATGTACTAAAATCCAGAAAGAACCCAGAAAACCATGAAGTAAATAGGGTTTATCAAATCTGACAAATAAAAAGGATGGAAAAATAAAGTGCCAAGAACATAGAGCAAATATGTCGAAAGCTTATAAATAAAGGGCATACCAAACATATTATGAACAAAGAAAAAATGGGGTACTCAAAAATAACAAAAGGACAAAATAAAAGAAAGTACGAACAAGGACGTATCAAGTAAAGAATGATGAAAATCGTGTACCCAAAACCTTCATGAAATGTACAATATTTAAAAAGTACCGAGGAAAGGATGAAGTAAAAGGGTATACTACTAAATAAAAAGTGTCTAGTGAAATGCTTTTATTAAAAATATTAAGAAAATAATGGAAAAATTAGGTCCCAAATCAAAGAAGCAATCAAAAACAGTATCAATTAAAGAGTGTAATAAAAAATGCATAGGCATAATGTAAAATGTATGTACCAATACTATTAAAAGAATGCACCAAATATAGGCAGAATAGATGAGTACCAAAAATGCAAATGTGCCAAATCTAAGGGAAACCCAAATGATGAAAATCAAGGAAAAATTCCAAATTTGGTTGTAAAAATATTAAGAGAAAGACTTTAACCCATATCAAAAAAAAAAAAAAAAATAATAATAATAATAATAATAATAATAAATAAATAAAATATCCAGAGATGGAAAAAGATGTGTGCCAGACATATCAAGAAAAATGTGCCAAAAAGAAAATCAAGCAAAATTAATTACCAGAACGATTAAGAAAATGTACCAAGAAAAGAATGCGATAAAATGAATTAAGTACCATGAATCAAAGGCCATTAAAAAAAAAACTCACACACAGTTACACATTTAAGGATATATACATATATACAATTAATATATTTAACTTTAATACTATTGACACATTTGATTAAAATGCCACGAAATGTCCCATTCCATGGCAGAAATGTGCAGTGTACCCTTGTATGGCAAAAAAAAAAAAGTCCCAGTTTTGGTACCATATGGCAAGCGAATCTCATGTATGCACACACATACGCACACGCATGCACACACACCTACATGCATTTGTATGTGGGTAAGCACACGGCTCGCATGCATTTGGAGCATAACATAACAATTGTAACTTGCTGTACCGTTACTTTTGAGCAAATTAACTTGTTATCGATAGGCCTGTAACATTATAAGGCACTCCGATTGCATAATCGGATTACGAGCTACAAATATGACAAATAGCCAGTTCATATTTGAATGGCGCTTCAATTTCACTTTTACTTTTGTCTCTCATTAATTAACATCGTCAAGCAAATTTCCAATTAGGTAAAATGACAAAAGCGAATGGAAGAGCGTTTAACAGAAACATTAATGGTCAAGCTGACGGGCAATTAATGTTGCGTTTAGTGATTAAGCGACTTAAAAAATATAATGTTAAGCTGTTAGATATCAGAATTGAATTACCTGGCTGTTGCTGCAATAGTAAATGTCCGACATCCTGGAACAGCTTTGGAAATCGAGTGTTATGTTAGTTGGCGTCTCTTATGCTCAGCTCCGATTGGAATGATGAACATGACCGCGTTCTCGAGCGCCGCAGCAGGTGTAATTGTTGCACACGGTGTAAAGGTGTCACCTGAGCGCAATTGTAAGCGATACGTTTAGCCACTTGCGCAATAGATGTGTGTTGCCTCTCAGGATCAGATCAGATCAGATCCGGATCAAATTATTCGCATGCTTCTGCCCGTACGTACGTATGCATGTACATGTGTATATGTATGTATGTATATGAATGCCAAACAAAACAACAATAACAAAAACAAAACAAAAACACAACAACGTGTGGCTGCACTTCACGCTTCGTCTTGCAGAACACTCGATCGCCACCGCCGCCGCCGCCTTCTGCTTGTGCTTCTGCTTCTTCTTATTATTTGCTTTTTTTCTGCTTTTTAGCAAACGAGAGCGCACGCGCGCGCCTTTCCCAAAAGTAAAGAAAAACAACGGTTTAACGTGGTGGTACGAATCGAGCAAGTGGGAAAGAGAGCGCAAGAGAGATTGGATAACTGCTGACGATTTAGCGCGACAAGCGACCGACTCTGGCCGCGTTTAAAAGCTGACTGTCTTCGAAATGCGACAGCCCGCATCCATTCGACGCTGAGCAACTTCTTTGACGACGCAACCGCAACGAAAGTTGTTGCAACCAGTTTGACGGCTGTGGCCCATTCAGACTGTCGGCCTGGCTGACAGGGGGAATAATGGGAGTGCGGGCGGTCAATCAAGCGGCCGACCGATTAGCGCAAAGGACATGCGCTTAAGCCGGCGATTTATGGGGAAAATGAATTATTGAAACGCGTCGCACCTGTTATGCGGGTGCAAGGACGCTGGCCAAGAGCCAAACACAACAGTGTGACAAAATTGAATTATTTATTTTTTGTTGCTTATTGCTTTTGAAATTTGAAGTTTTCAAATTACTTAGAATAAAAGTTACATATTCCATTATTTATTCAGTTCCACTCGGTTCGTGAACTTTCTTATCGTTGTCAATTTCACTTGTTATCAGTGTTATTTTATGAACTTTGTATTATAGTGTTGTATTTATTTTGGCCACTGAATTAGTTTTTGATAATTTGCTATGGTAATAGAATAGGACATTTTTAATTTTCATTTTACGATGTTTTATAATTGATATGTATTTCTTGATTTTAACCATTGCCAACTGCTCATAATAAAATTTGAATTTAACGTGCCGACGTTGCCACCTGCTGCAATAAATGACGATGTGGGCCTATTTCAAAACAGCTGTTCTTCGTCGACAACAACTGTTTTGTTATCGAATATTTTTATTTTTGGATGTTATGGTATCGATTTTTAGGCACCTGGATGGATTTATTGTTGTTATTTTTTGTTGGCACTTGATTTGATTTGATCTAGCTTCGCGCTATGATATAGCAGTTTATTTTCATTAACTAAGACCTTCTAATGGCGCGAAATGTGCTACAGAGCAGCCTTCTGGGCGCTGGCTTCAGTATCATCTTTCAGGTGAGACAACCCGCCGCCACGTAAATTGGATACGTGTGAGTCAGATTTCGGCGAAATTCGTAATTGATCGTTATCTTGTAGATACTGTGCCGCATCCTTACGTTCGGCATCAACGCCTATATTGTGCGCAATGTAGGTCGCGAGGTGTTGGGCATTATGAACGTGCGCCTGCTGCTGCTCGAGAGCACGCTGCTCTTCTTGTCCCGCGAGGCCATCAACCGGGCCGCGCTGAGCGCCAACTCGCAGCAGCGCGAGAAGTGCTCGTGGGCACAGTTGATAAATCAGATGTGGCTTACGTAAGTGCGTGCCAGATCAGTCACAATTCCCATTCATCCTGCCACATGTCCAATACTCTCTCTCTCTCTCTCTCTCTCGCTCGCTCTCAATGTCCGCTGCGTCCCGTCTAGCGTGCCTATTTGCGCAGCTCTATGCGCCCCCTGTCTCTACATTTGGCTGCACTGGCTCTCGGCAGTGGATGCGCCCTATAGCGCACAGTATGAGTTCGCTTGCTACGCGGTGGCGCTGTCCTGCGTCCTGGAGCTGGTCGCCGAATCGACGGTGTTTGTGGCTCAAGTCTTTTGCTTTGTCAAGTTGAAAATTGTGCTCAATACTTTGCACATTCTGGTGCGCTCGGCCATCTTCTTGTGGATTGTCACGGGCGATCGGAGCGCGGCCATCAATGCCTTTGCCATCGCCCAACTGTCCAGCGCCCTCACCATTGTCCTGGGTCAATACGGATTCTTCCTGTTCTACATTAATCGCTTCAACGACTTCAAACTGCGACAGCAAACGCGCAAGAGCAAAGCTGTCCAGGCTCCAAACTCTTGGGAGCGTTCGCTCTTTGATCACATGGATGATTTCCCATTCACCAAACTGTCCCAGCTGCTCCCAGGCGTGCTGAGCTGCTCTGGCAGCGAGCCGTGGCTCAACAGGGAGCTGCAGACGCTGACGCTCAGCTTTGTGAAGCAGGGCGTGCTCAAGCAGATCCTCACCGAGGGCGAGAAGTACGTAATGTCCGTATCGCCGGTGCTCAGCTTCGGGGAGCAGGCCACCTACGACGTGGTGAACAACCTGGGCAGCATGGCGGCCCGCTTCATATTCCGGCCCATCGAGGACAGCGCCTACTTCTACTTCACCCAAACGATCGCCCGCGACACGCGACTCAGCAAGCAGCCGCCGGAGCGGGTGCGCCAAGCGAGCAGCGTGCTCAACAATCTGCTGCTGGGCGTCAGCTCCATCGGGCTGCTGGCCTTCACCTTCGGCCAGAGCTACTCGCACACGCTCCTGCTGCTGTACGGCGGCGAGGACTTTGTTGCCGGTGGTCTGCCGCAGCGCCTGCTGCAGTGGCACTGCCTGGCCATCTATCTGCTGTCCGTGAATGGCATCAGCGAGGGCTACATGTTTGCGACCAACACCAGCCGGGACATCGACAAGTACAACTACCTAATGGCCATATTTTCGATCAGCTTTCTGGTGCTCTCGTACATACTGACGGGCATATTCGGGCCGGTCGGCTTCATCTTTGCCAACTGCATCAATATGCTGGGGCGCATCTTGTACAGCACACGGTACATACGGCATCAGTATCAGCCACTCGGCCTGAATCCGCTCCAGGGCCTCTGGCCGGGCAAACTATTTGGTGGCACGCTCGTACTAGCCGGCCTAGCTTGCTACTGGGTGAGCTCCACTCCTAATGATTGCATAGACTCTATATATAGTAATATAATTAATCTCCTCTTAGTATCGCAATGCTGTTTTCGGCACGCATATGGGCATTGGTCTGGCCGCTGGAGTCCTCTGCTTGGTTGCTTGGGCTCTGGCGCATCGGGATCTGATGCTGCTGGGCTGGAAGTATGGACGTCGCATCAAGATTGAATGATGCGGAGGGCCAAGTAGTCTAATTTCCTATGTTGCTGCAGTTACTTGAGCTCTACTTCCTAACCTGAGGCACAACTTATGCTTCTATGAATCGCACATCATCTTGGACATACGTAAATACTTAACTATTTATACTATACACATGCATATATTGATATATTTATATACGGTTGAAAATAAAATAAATTTTAGTTTAGTTATTGTATGTAGAAAACTGTTTAATGCCTAATTACATACATACATATGTTTATATTTCGCTAAAAACTGTTAACCGGGCATAAAAAGACAACGAAATAAATGAAGCCATGCAAAAAATGTAAAAGAAAACAATCTAACGGTTTTTCATTTAACATAGACGCATGTATATGCATGTATGTAAATGCATGATGTTAAAAAAGATAAGTAAATGCGTTGGGAAATTATAGTTTTCATGCGTACCCACATGCAGCGAAAATATTTAGTTGCGTGGCTCGGGTACATTTTGAAATTCATATTCTGCGGCAACAACAACCACAAGTAAAACTCAAACCGATGCATACTCATTATGCAGTATCGATAATTTATCGGATTGTACGTTAAACAAGCGACGAGCGCGCATTGCTGCGGAGGTAAAAATTTAGTTTTATTGAGTTTTAAAATATATAAAAAAAAAAAACTCAATATGAAGCGTGGAAAGGAAGAGGACAAGAATGATGCTGCACATAACAATAGCAGCAACAGCAATCATGGTAATTCCAAAACTAACAAGGAATCGCCCAACATCGGCAGCAACAGCACCGATGCCAATAGCAGCGGCAGCAACAACAACACGCCCAGCACAGTCCGCACCACGGGCCGCGTTAAGGTATTGTAAATGGCAATAGTGGCAATGCGTGCAGTTCATTTGTAAATTTCACGCATATTTCACAGAAACCGAAGCAGGTTTATGATCCCTCTGATAATTATGTATCGCGCGGATCGCGCAACTCGTTGCCTGCAGCGGCACCGTCTTCGCAATCGCAGCCATCGCAGGCAACACCAGGCAATGCAAATGCATTGCAACAGCAGCCCACGGTGTCGCAGTCGTCGGGCACCTCGCAGTCCCAGTCCCAGTCGGAGGCTCAACCGCAAGCGCAGTCTTCGGCATCCCCATCAAAAGCAACTAATCAGCAGGCAGCGCTTGCCAGCGAGAGGCCATCCACTTCCACTGCCAAGGAGGATGCCAAGGAGACGGTGCCAGTGCCCTCTGTGGAACAGCAGCGCAATTTTGATACGTGCATGAAGTGCGGCAAGAGCGAGGCGAAGCGCGGCTCCGGCTACAAAAGCAACTTTCTCACTTGCAAGACATGCACCATGAAATGTAAGTCCATTTTTCATTTCAATCTATCAATATTTACTCACTGATCCTGCGACTGTTGCTGTCGCTTCACAGGGCATTTCGCGTGCTTGCCGATTACGTTTGAGGTTCTTACAAATGCGCGTAAGAAATTCAAGTGCGAGAAGTGTCGCCGCTGTGTCACTTGCATGATCCGCAAGACCAAGGACAGGGTCAAGGAGCTGATTATGTGCTGCATTTGCGCCAATGCCTATCACTTGGATTGCCACTGGCCGGCGGTCATGCGCGAGAAATTGAAGGACCCGAAGTGGAAGTGCTACTCGTGTTGCCCCAGCTACAATCCGTATAACGGTGAGGCAGAAGAGCTTGCCACAAGCGAACCGAAATCTCCGCCGCGCAAATCGAAGGCTGGGCGCAAGAAGCGACCCACTTCTGAACCAGCTGATGCAGCTGACGTTGCCAAGAAGCCTGCTTTGCAGCAAAGCCTCAAGAAGAATGAAATCATTGAGAACCCAAAGCCCATCAACATCAGTGACACCATTAACAACAACAACAACGACAGCAATACGAACAAGCCGTCGCCCATTGTGTCCCAGACTCCCGACAACGCCGATATCGTCCAAGTCATCCGAAAGGATGACATCGATGTAGTTAACGGCATCATTGACTTGGCACCACTGACATCTTGCTCAACAACCACTACGCTCTCCACTCTGACCTTGGTGCTCTCACAGCAAAACAAAGAAAACGATGATTGCTTGGAGATTGTTGAGAATGGAACTTACGGAGACGATATTGTAGTATTAGCTGCGGCTTTGTCTCCGCCAAGAGACGAGGAGATTATCGTAATGGAGGCGGTGCAGACCTGGAGCATTGACGATGTGGTGGGCTACGTCGAGAGGTTCTATCCGCGCGAGGCTGACGTCTTCAGGGTCCAAGAAATCGATGGCGCCGCCTTGATGGTGCTGTCGCGCCAGGACGTCATCGATCGCTTCGGCTTGAAACTGGGCCCAGCACTGCGCATATACGAGCTGGTCCTTAGCCTGCAGACTTCAACGAACGACGTTTCCATTGGCTGGTGCGATTAGCCATCGGCTCTTCATACTTCCTCAACTTTGTCAGCTACTCTTTACCAGAAACTGTAAAGTTTCTTTATATTTTTTATAGTGTTATGCTTTAAGTCAGTGCACGTGGATGTAAACTCTGTGTAAGTTCGTTAATTTAGGATCACTGGAAGATCGACGAAGACCCATTTGATATCCTCATTTCATGTTACTCATTCATATGTATATTTTACTCAATAACAAAACCTTACCTTACGTATATCATAAGTCGAAACCTACTCAAGCTTTACTGTAGAAAAACTAGAGATCTATGTCAAGATCTTTCCATGAAGTCATATTTTAAAAATTTACGTTAGTTATTTTTACACTTATCACTAAGATATTTTCTTGAATTTTTTATAAATATAAGCTAACTTTGCCAAACCCTTTTCACACTATACACCAATGGATGTATATAGACTATAAGAGATATTTTCATGAAGTTGTTATTTCTACATATATCATTAAGTTTTTTCTTTATTTTTTTTGTTTTCATAAAAATAAAGAAATCTCGGCCAAAACTTGAAGTTTTTTTGGCTTTAACTTTTGAACGCTATACACCAATCCGATGTATATATTTCATGTATGATAAGAGATCTATTTTTTTTAAGTAATTAAATAATTTTTCTTTTTTTTTTTTAATAAAAATAAAGAAACCATTCACCGAATCCTGAATATATATACAAGATGTATGTGTACATATATATTTTATTGTTGCTTTTTGCATTTATTCAACATATTATAAAAGTGATGATGCACTGAGTAGCTCAGTTGCCGGATATAGAACTATGTATATAAATATAAATACGTAATGTTAGCCCGAGCGTCTTAATTAATTCGATCAATGGGACTTAATATAAATGTACATATATACATATACACCTGGTATGTATGTATATGAGTTTATTCGGGATCCCGTAAAGCTTCCGCTTAAAATATCAAAAGCAGTACGAATATCAAATTGAAGTACAAATACAATAATCACGTGGATTTCGCAAGCTTAAAAGTAAAAGGAAAACAAAATACAATCAATAAATAAAATACTAGTGGCAAAGGAAAAGAAATATGACGTTGTCCTTGGTGAGGATTAGAGTTGGGGAGGGGGTTTGGCTCAGAGGCAGAGTCATTGGGAGCATTGCATTTGCTCAGACCCGTGGCAGTAGCTTCTCCTCGTCACCAGCGCTGGGATTGGAGTGGGATATGGGCTTGGCACTGGCTCGAGATGGATCGTAGCCGTAGAGGAATATCGAGGCAATCACCAGCATGGCGCCGGCACTGAACTGGAGCGTCAGATTGAAGTTGAATATGTAGATGGAGGCGATGCAGGAGATGATGATCGCCAGCGAGGTGGCGAATCCCTTAAGTATATTGTCCGCATACTTGACCACGACGGCTACGATCAGGCCGCCGCCTGCCTGCAGCAGCACCAGGTACCACACGAAGACATCGTAGCCGTGGAAGAAGCCCGAGTTGTAGATGCGACTGCCGTCGTTGACGAAGCAGGTTAATAGTCCAAACGGAATGCTCAGCAGGCTGAGCTGAACGTTGCGCATCCACACGGAGATCTCGGCGCCCTTCAGTATCTTCTCAAAGTATATGCCCGCGAAGCCGGACAGGAAACAGGCGCCCAGTGCTGCCCACAGGCCCAGCATTCGATTCTGTTCAGGCGCCATGGCGGACGACAGCGTTGCGCTGGCAGCCGTTGAAGCTGTCTTGCCAGTGGCACCGCCGACGCTGCTGCCGCCATCCGTTTGGGCCAGCTGCACCAGCACAATGCCCAGGACGAGCAGCACCAGAGCGCCCCACTGCGTGTTGAATAGCTTGCGGCGCAGTATGACCACGGCGAACATGGCGGTGGTGAGGATCTTCAGCTGGTACGTCACCTGGTAGGTGGCCGCATCCAGGTGCGAGGCGGACACGTACAGTAGATTGTTCTGCACGATGTACACCAGCGAGGGTACGCACACCTTCAGCGTGTCCATTGGATTGGCAATGATCGTCCTGTGCAGCGAGCGCACAAATTTCTGGGCATCCTTGCCCTCCTCGTTGAAGACCAGCACCAGGCAGGTAATCAGCTTGACAAACTCCGACATGAGAACAGCTGCAAGCAGAGAAGTTACATGGTCACATCATGGAACAGAAAAGCCACACCAATCAGTTAAAGCTATGCACACACACATAGGCATTTACACACACACACACACACATGCTACGCTAAGTACACTCGCGTACAGGAAATAACACATAACATTAACTGCTTATCAGCTGGGGGCACCAATCTTTTGCCATTGTAGTTGCCTCTAATTAAAAAACCAACCTCTTTCGATCCCATTAAAACAACGTAAGTTATGTACATATATGAATGCGCGCGTGTGTGTGAGTGTGGGGGTTTGCCAACAGCGCATCTGCTTACGTCGCCTAATGGACTCTCTCACCTGTGGAACTAAGAAAAATGTCGCCCGGCCGGGTGCGCGCGTAGCGCATGCTGAGGCCCAAGATCGCATTTTGTAGGGTCAATGTGAGCAGGCTCACATACTTGAGTGTGTTGGCGTTAACTGAAATAGCGGAAAGCAACATGTTAGCGTTAATGGTTGACCATTACTAATATTTACAGCAGCGAAGAGAAAAAACCATGGGCACTCACCGTGTATGTTCATTTTGCGCTTAGCGTCTGTTTTGGTATCAGGGCCAGCAAAGCGTGAGTTAAAGCCAAAATAGTTTGAGCAAATAAAAAAAAAAAAAAACAACAAATAACCCAAAAAGAAAATGAAAAAAGAAATGAAAATAAAGGGAAACACCTGTTTCGGTGATCAACAATTGCTGCGTTGACAGTACGCGCTGCCCGCCTGCCGTGCGCGTTGCGTCTTCAACGATTGTTCGGCTATGAAGATGGCACGGACACGTAAACAAGCTTTCAGCTCATATTGCGTCCAGTTTTATCGTGTTTGTTTGGGTTTTTTTTTTTGATTTGCTGCCTTTCGATGGAGTGCTTACGATATCGATAACGATATCTCGAACAGTTGGCCGAGTATCGAGTATTGAGTACAAGTTCAGCACGAGTTGATTTACAAGTTCAGGCATCGATTGCATCTTGTACAATTATTATTGTTGTTGTTGAACGAACGTAGTCCGTGCAATTTGTTATTTTCTTTAATTTTTGCAATTACAACATAGAACAGATAGCCAAAATGCGCGAACAACCGTTAAAAGAGGTTACACAACTGATACATGCCATTAAAATGGGGTAAGACACGTACGGAATGCATCGCATGCATTAGCACGCAGAGCTAAACAGCAGAAATCGTACTTACAGCTTGGTGGAAGGTTCCTACAGCATTACCAACAAGACGCTAGACATCTTTAAGTACATTATTATGAGCAAGAGCTGGGATAGCGCCGAGTGAGTTGCCTTTGAGCTCATTATTGTCATCTGCCTAGATTTAACTCTTTGCCTACTTTCACAGCGCGCTCATGCAAATTGTTCGCGCCCAGTCACGAATCCTGCAAGCGGCTCTGCCCCAGGAGACCGTCACCTCGAATATAGCACGACGCATACTGAAACTGACGCGCGAGGAATTCGAACTGCTGCAGGCCAAGGTGCAGCATTTCGCCGACGACTCGCAAGCTTCCCTATCGCTGCACAAGCTGGTCACGCAGACCAGCGAAAGCTGTGTCAGTGTGGACTATTCGGTGCCGCAGCAGGGATTGCGCGAGGCGCTGCTGGATCATTTGCAAGAGGTCGAGACTGAACTGGAGACTAGCTCGGAAAACATCAGTGTGCAAGCCGAGGAGCACATACACTCCTCAGAGATAATACTGACGCTTGGACATTCGCGCAGCGTCGAAAACTTTCTGAAGCGGGCCATCAAGAAGCGACAGTTTCTGACGATAATCGTAGCTGAATGCGCGCCAGCCTGTCGGGTGAGTCACTCTTACAACAGACTCTGATTAGCTCCCCCGAGGTCATAATCGCCAAACATCTGCTATTAACTCAAACGCCATTAAGCTTTGACTATTCGGTTGAATACACACGTGTATACATAGAAGTCTATAAATAACTTTCGATGTCCTTGGCGAGTCCTTGATTAATGCGTGCCTTCTCTGTCTATCCGCAGGGCCACAATTTAGCTGCGACCTTAGCGCAGGAGAAGAATGTGGAGATTATTGTAATACCGGACGCATCCATATTTGCCATGATGTCGCGCATCAACAAGGTCATCATTGGCACGCACAGCGTCCTGGCCAATGGCGGCCTGCGGGCTGCTTGCGGAGCCAACACTGTTGCTCTAGCGGCCAAACACTACTCGGTGCCGGTGATTGTGCTGGCGCCCATGTACAAGCTGTCGCCATTGCACCTGTGCGAGCAGGATGCGTTCAATATGGTCGGCTGTGCCGAGGACGTCATTGCGTATGACTCGATGCCGGCTCGCGACGCCAAGGTCTACAGTCCCATGTTCGATTATGTGGCACCCGAGCTGGTCACGCTCTTCATATCGAATGCGTGAGTGGCCAATTACCCGAGCTAAGCTTGGATCGGCTTCCAATACTCATTGTATTTGTATTTGCTTTACTCTTTAGCGGCGGTCATGCTCCCTCCTATGTCTACCGATTGCTCTCGGAGCTCTACCACCCAGACGACCTGGAGCTGTGAAACTCTGACCGGACTCTTCAGCTGCTTGTACATTAAATGTATATATTTGTAACGCAATGGACCTGGCCAACAACAATAACAAGACTACAGCAACGATAAATAAAATAATGATAACTGTGCGCAATTCGCTTCTACTGCTGCAAGTTCTTGAACAACTCTATGAAATCGGCCAGGCTGTCGGCATAGTAGTCTGGCTGTGCTTCTGGCGGCGCCGCGTCCATGTCCGCCTTGGTCAGGCTGCCCGAGAGCACGAGCAGAGACTGGAAGCCACAGGACTTGCCGAACTGCACATCCTGCACGAGCATGTCGCCAATGAAAATACATCGCTCTGGCGCTTGGATGTTGTAAATCTCCTTCAGCATATCGCCTAATATGGGCGATGGCTTCCCCAGGAAGATTGCGTCGCGATCCGTGTAGTGTCTGACGTGCTGCAAGAAGTCGTAGAAGCCCGGCACATTGAGATTCTCGGCGAGTGGCATTATAATATCGCTGCCGCCGGCAATCAGCTCGCAGTTTTTGTTCAGCTGTAGGTGACGAATCGCCTTGGCGAGCTCCACATAGGACATATCCAGATGTATGTCGAATAGGACGGCGTCCACAGGTTTCTCAATGGCCAGATATTCGACTAGTGTGGCTGACGTCAAGTGCTCCTTGATTTGCTGTAGTTTGCATATGATTTCATTCTAGAGATCGACTCTATTTTTGGAATAACTCCAAGAACTCACCAGCGACTCATACTCGATTCCGTGCTTACGCAACGTCTCGTTGGCCTCCAGCGACATGAGCGAGTAGACGCGTTTGCCGGGCTTGTGCTTGTGCAGATAGCGCACAATACTCTTCACCGGATGCACTATGTCATCGTGTTGTACATTCTTGGCTCCAATGTAGTCGAATTTGTCCATGTATTGACCGTCAGTGCGGAAACTATTGTTCGACACGAACTTAACCGATTTGCCGGCGCTCTTGATGGCATTTATCGCCTCGCCGGCGCCCGGTATCCAGCCATGAAGCAACCAGACGACGCCATCGCAGTCGCTGATTACCATATCGAAGGAGTCAATGAAGCTGCGCTGCTCCTCGACGCTCAGATGGAGTATGTGCCGGGGTGCCATTACGATTAGAACTGTTGGTAACGAAACTGTGGACGCAACTGACCGGGCGGCTTAGCCCGTTACTATAACTGTTTGTCGCTTGAAATCGGTCGAAGGCGGTGGTGGATGCTGTTGCGCGCGCACGCAAATTAACAGTTATACTGAATGCCAAGGCAGTCGTTTAACCTTCAACGTCACATTGAAGTTCCAGCTGTTGCTTTGATTGGCTTGAGTTTGCTAATATACATATGTTCCATATATATGGATATATATATGTACATATGTTTATTTGTATACACATGTATCTACTTATCTCATGATTTAACTATTTTGTTATTGTGAAAGATAAGATCCCATGCGGCCCATCCATGTCCATCATTTACAAATGTTTTCATTTGTTTCAGCCTACGAGCACGCAGCGCATGATCATAGCTTCCAGCGTGTCGACACATATACAACATTACATTTAAATGTCATTTTATTGCCTTTGCGTTCATAAAGATAGCGCGCGCTTGTGCCAGCGTTGCCAGATGCTGATATAAAATTACTTTGGACAGCCATTTCAATTTCGATTACAGTGTGACCGTATTCGATCTCATTTTGCCATTTCAAAAGAATCGCTTTTGAAATTCATTGTAAATGTTTTACATTAAATATATTAAATTGTGCTATTTAAGTAGACGCATATTTTGGTTTCAATTAAGTGGACGTTACGAATGAGCAAGACAGATAGAGGAGTTCCTGTATTAAACTGTGCAACGCAGCTACCTAATTATTGAATTGTTTAAAGCGCGTAGAACACGCTTGATGATTTTACCGTATTGTAGATGACTTTGAGAGCGGTACGTATCTATGTATGTATGTACATATGTACGTATGTATGTACATGTATGTATGCGTTATGAAGGGTATGATCAACTTTTTTCCTTTGCACTGTTTAATTTTGTTGTTGTTTTCAGGCAGGCCTTTTAGAATTGATTGGATAAGAGTAATCCATACCAGGTCGGTGTAACGGAATGTTATGCTAATTAGTTTTTATTTCTAGTTGCGAATTACGATAAGGAAGTAGTTTATTATAGCATCATCCTGCGGTAACAATTATAATTCAGCCAACAGAAGGACCCTATTTAACTCCATCTGATATATGCTATATTTTGGCATAGATCTGCACATTTGAATGCATACATAGTATGTAAATCCTTTTGTGGCAAGACTTTTCCACTAATCGATGGCAAGATAGGCAATCAACTATAGAAATATTTGATCTTCGCTTTCAAATGCAACTGCTTATATTTAAACCTTACGATTTCCGCCCAACCATTTGCCTAACAATGATATATGATATTTTACGCCCGCTTGCCTTGACATTAGGAAAGTCTCTAAGTCCACTAAAGCCATGCACGCAAACATGCATACACAACTATACATACATATATAAAGACATGCACACCTGCAGACATGCCCAAGTTTTTAAAATCGGAAAATGGAGAAGGAAAACAAAAACGAAAACGAAAGTAAGCCCTGACCGCACTCTGACATGGGCAGCGATTTAAGGCAAAACAAATGCAGTAAAACTCGATGGAAGGGAAAAGCTGTTAACAAACAAAAACACTCAAAGAAAAGAAAAGAAACTAAAACGAACGTGCAAAAATTGGCAATGGGAATAATTGGAATACAGTGCCACCATGCGACGTTATCTGTGCAGCGTAGTTCTGGCCGAAAGACGAAGCGAAGAAGGCTGTGAGACGGCTGGCTGAGATAGTAGTAGTTCGACTACTTCGTACTAACCAAATAGGCACTCACCTAATACATGCGTAAATGGGCATGATAAACACTTAAGTATATGTGTATGTATGTATGTGCATGTACCAAACTTCGAGCATACATATGTACATGCAGACATACAGACAGACGGACGTCTGTATGTGAGTACATGTATCAAAAAAAATCCAAATCGATTGGCTGCCTAGTTAGGCGTTTCTGATAAGATAGAAGACGCCTCGAGCCCAGAACACGTACACAGAGAGAGAGAGAGAGAGCGAGGGAGAGAGAGACACACACAGAGGCATTCCAGAAAAAGCGATACATAACCGGAGTGAAACATCGAGAGGTGCGCCAGGTGCCTAGTACTAGTCGTGATTATACAATTACCAGCAGCACGCGAGCAGCAAGCAAGGAGCAAGAGTCATGAGCAGCACCGGCCAAGTCAACGTTACCATTGCCAGTGCCAATGGACATGGGGACAGCGACAGCAACTGCAACAGCAACAGCAACAGCAACAGCGGAGAAACACCATTGGGCCACACTGACAACGACCAGCTGCAAATCTTGGGCCAGCTGCGCAGCATTGAGCAGATCAACGAGCAGCGCCGCATCTTCCTGAAGAGCACCATCAACGAGATACAGGAGGAGAACGGCGGCGAGCCAGCTGAGGAAGTGCCCGAGCTGCGACGGCAAGTGACGCCGCCCAATAGTCTGGCGCTGAGCGTTAAATATGCCACGCTGCCAAGTCCATCGCTGGCCACATCGACGATGGTGCGCTTTCCGCTGTCGCCGCCGCCGAAGCCCCCGATGCTAAGTCGCACGCGCAGCACAGGCTCGGGGGATGCGCGTTCGCCGCTGGGCAATGGCGAGGCGGTTGTGCTGCGGCACAGTGTCACAGAAGCCGCCCTGACGCCAGCAGCAGCAGCAGAAATACCAGCAGAAGCAACGCCAACAGCAGCAACACCTGCAACAGCAGCAGCAACAACACCTGCAGAAGCAGCAACTCCTGCAGCAGCAGCAACTCCTGCAGCAGCAGCAACTCCTGCAGCA